>VSMD01081764.1:0-62810 GCA_008750895.1 Mirza zaza
GAAAGAAAGAAAGAAAGAAAGAAAGAAAGAAAGAAAGAAAGAAAGAAAGAAAGAAAGAAAGAAAGAAAAGAAAGAAAGAGAACCCCACCTTATAGCCCTAAGGAAAACATCTATAGACATTTCTATGATGGGCCAAACCTAACTTATCTAGTTTGGAGACTACTAGCACCTTTTCTCTGTCTTTCTGCCTTTCTTTCAATAAGAGAATAGTTGATAGTTTTGGTAAAGATTGATCCCAAGCAGGGATAAAGCTAAGAAAAATCTATAGAATTTGAATTCCCAACTCTGGGATCTACACTAAGCCAGTCATTTACAAGTGAGAAAGTTTGAGGAGAGTAAATGTATTCACTTCCAAGTTCATAAAATCTTTATTTTACTTTCAAGCCAAGTTCAAGGAAAATCACAAGTTTTCATTTCATTCTCTAGCAGTTTCCAAAAATAACATCTTAAATATATACCTCTTAGGCCAACCCACCACCCCAAGGATTTATTTTAAGCTAAGACACAACTGTAACTAAATAAACTCTCAGCATTGGAACATAAATCTCAGTGTTCGAAAAGATCCTTCTAATCTATCCGCCTGTAGCAGCCAAGGACATAGTGATGCCAAAGCATGACCAGGAATTGTGGATAATTAGCTTTTTCACTATTTAAGTGTTTCCGAATAGATATCTCTACTTTTTATAATTAGAAGAAAAACAAATCTGTTTTCAAGAAAACTTAACCCCTCAATATAACAAAACCCTTAAAAAAACCCTTAACCCCTCAATATAACAAAAATTCAGAGCACTATGAAGAAAACAAATATCCCCCCAAATTATTCAGTTTTAACTCTCTCTCTTAGATTAGACACAAGAACCTGAATAACTCACAGATGTTGCAGAAAATGCCCTTTTAAAACAAAAAGTGATGATTATGATAGGTTTATTGCTTCCAGAAATTAATGTGCAAATCTTATAGGGAGAATTAGCATGTTAAGGAGCCTAAATATTTTCACCAGTGTTTTCCACACTTGCCCATATTGTGATTGACAAATTTCCCAGAGAAGTGCTTTGTGTTTTAAACTTCTTTGAAAATCCCAACTTGCCCACAGCCAGTCTTCTTTTTGATCTCTTGATTTAACACTTCTAAGAGGCTGGACTACATTTCCATCTAAAGAGAAAGAGAATTAATTCCAGGTAATGGACACAAATCCTCTGAAAGGATCCTTCTACTGACAGTTTTCCAAACAATTTAAGCAGAAGCAGCACATATTTAGGCCACTCTGACTCACTTAGAATGGAACAGTTAGGAATATTTCTGGGCAAAACCCAGATGTTTTCTGACTTACCTGTTTGTTCTTGCTTTTTCAGAGGCTCTTGCCTCTGTAACAATCAATCAACAGGTGGTTACTCAGCTCCTGGAATGAGTTTGGCTTCAGCTGGAGCTGGAATAGGGCAGGGGGGGTCCTCCCCTCCCTTTGCTTGCAATTTCTCTACACACAGGAAACAACACAAAATAGTATACAAGTGAGGTTTGGCTGCATGCACTCTTCTAATTTATTAACTCTGGAGCAGCCAAAGAAAGTCCAAGGTCACTGAATTGAGCCTTGAAAAAAAATGTGTTAGTTCAGGACAGGTATCAGACTCGATGATAGCTACTATTTACTGGGCACTTAGGCTACGGCAGGCACTGGACTAAGCATTTTAGAGATGTTTCTCATTTAACTTCAAGAAACCTTATGAAGTGAGTTTCATTATCTCAGTTTCACAAATGCACCAACAAAGGTTCAGGCAAATTTAAAGACTTTCCTAAGGATGCCCAGCTAGTCAGAGGCATTGCAGGCACAGAAACCTGAATCTGTCCATCATAACTGCCCTGAACTGTGCTCCCCCTGGGTAGGGGGAGTGGGGAAGAAGGAAGAAGAGTGAAAAGAGGGGCAAGGATATCCCCCAACTTTCAGTCCTCGACAACCTGTGGGGAACCCAGTGGTGATGTGTGTGATTTCAGCCACAAAGCCAAAGTGATTGGCACCTGCCGTTTTCCTGCTTTCTACTACTTCACCAAATTCTAAAAAGATTTCTCTAGATGACTAAAGTCAGGGATGAAAAGGGGATGTAGGAATCTTTGCTTCTCTCCTCTCAATCACATTGGGCCAATCATCGGTCTCTGCTTCACTGTGAGATTTAGGGTAGCTTTTAGTTCAGTGAGTGTAATTTAGGAAGCAAGTGTGTGTGTGTGTGTGTGTGTGTGTGTGTGTTTTTGAAGAGTGAATCTGTGCCCTGCTCCATGCCCACTGCTGGGGGGATGTCAACGACTATGAGACGGCCTAGCTCCGTGTTAAGCAGTGCTGGGCAGACAGAACAAGAGCATGTTTCCCTCCGTGGAGGTTTCCTCTTGCTCCTGTAGTCTTGGGCCTGGTTGAGTTGTAGACAAGTGGATTCCACAAGTCCCCATAGTCCACTATGATGCCCCCAAGGGAAAGGCCTTGGTTCTGGCTGCTACCTAGTTGCCTGACCTCAGAAAACTCACTTGATGATCTCTTGAGCTCTTCCAGTTCCAGTTTGGAATTCTGTAACTCTGATGTCAAAGCTAAAATTCCTTTCCACCACTGGAGGCTTGGGGGTCACTCAAACTTTCACAGGGAACAACCCATACCCACACATTCCTTGTCAACTGCTTGATGGTGTAATCATGCATGCATGAATCAAGGAACATCAGAGAAGATGGAACAAGCGAAAAGCAGTACTAAAGACAAAGATGGTTTTCATTCCCCACTTTGGTTGGTTAACTTTTTATTGTATGCCTACTAAGTGTCAAGCACTGTTCTAAAACATTGCTAAGCAGACAAATTCTCTGCTCTCATGGGATTTAGATTCCCAGAGCTTCAGCATTAAACAGTGATTAATTAAAGTAAGCATGGAGAATTAGGAATTAGGAGCTGCTTCCCTAAACCTAGACTTCCTCAGTGGCTTCCTCCCTGATTTCCTTGGCTCCTTTCTAGCTTTTCTATCAAACTAAGCTTCTCAAAATGCCCCGAGGCTAAAATGCCTCTAACGTCTTTCCCCTGCACCTTTTATCCTGTAATGAAATCCAGGCTTCTTAGCTCACCCTGGAGTTCCCACACAAGCTCTCTGTACTTACTTTTCATCCTTCTTTCTATCTATTCACTCACTTTTCTGAGTCCTTCAACCAAATTAGTCTATCCAAGACCTCCCCAATCACTTTCTGTGTTTTTCTGCTTCCATATTTTTGTTGTTGTTGTTGTTGGTCTTTGAAGATTTAGTTGTTGGATTTTAAAAGTGTACTAAAGAACTGCACATTTATTTTACAAAACGATATAGAAATATGTGAGTTAGCAATCTCTCCTTCATTCCCCTCCCTTTCATTTCCTCTGAGATAATTACATTTTTAAAAAAATTTTCAAACTTAGAGAAAAGTTACAAGAATAATACAGAAAAGATCCTTACTCCCTTTCCCTAGATTCACCAAGTTGTAACACCTTGGTCCATTTGTCTTTATTGTTCTCTCTCTCTCTCCCCACACACATACATTGTTATTTGTTTTTCTTATCTGAAATAGTTTGCAGACATCATGCTCCTGTACCCCTTAATATTTCAATATGGATTTCCTAAAATCAAAAATATCCTCAGCATAGTTATCTATTTCAGGAAATTTAATGTTGATACAATACTTTTATCTAATCTAACTTCTATACTCTTAATTTTTTCAATTGACCCAATTCTGTCCTTTATAATTTTTTTCCATTCAGTTCAGGACCTGATCCAGGATCACATGTTACATTTACTTCTTGGGTCTTTTCCGTCTCCTTTAATCTGGAATCTTAATTTTTCTTTGTCTTTGATACCAGTGATACTTTTAAAGAATAAAAGGCCATTTTCTTTCCATTTGTTTTTAATAAAACATTAATAGTTTATAGTTTATATGTATGTAATTTTACATTTTTATAATACAATATTTTGGGTCTGTTTTTTTCCATATCTTTTTCAATGTTGTTTCAATATCTAAGAATGCCTCTTCATTTTCCCAAGTCTTACTTGTCCTTCTAGGCTCAGTTCTAATCCCCTTTGCCCCAGCTGAAGGCCAGAGGGTTCTTCTTAGAACTCTTTACATCTGCCATGGCACTCACCACCCTGCTTAGCCCACACAAGCTAATTAATATTTGTTGATTAATTTATTTGGGGCACAGACATGAGTACTATCTATGGCAAAGACAGAACTTGTCCTGTAGGCTTAGCAAGTCAAGATTGGTATCTTTGCTGCCAATTGCTTCCAGGGTAAATTTTCTATTCAAAACTAGATCCCCCCCCCCAAAAAAAAAACCCAAAAAACTAGATCCCTGACTACAGATTTGCCACATGATGGAACTGTGGGGAAGTTGACATTTTTAAAAAAGTTTCACAATAGATAATTAAGAGCATGAAATAAAAACATTTTTTCCTGCAGAGGTGGGGAGCTGGGGGACTATTTCATTTCTCCAGATTTCAGTAAACTGAAAAAGTCTTAAATTTAGGGAAAGGTTTCAGAGATTAATGGACCATAGTGTTCAAATTATAATCCAAAATATTCCAAGATAGTCCATTCTTATGTGATCAATGTATAGAAGGTTGAAGAAGGCTAGTTTGCTTAGCAAATAGGTCCTTCAGAGGAGATGCTAAATCATAAATTGAGAAGAGTACTTTCATAATAATCACTATTTGTGGACATCAGCCTTTTTGCCCTTGCCTAAGAGAGCATTAGGATCTTATCAAGTCTTGGTAAATTTTGAAAATCACATGGTTGTTCAATGCCTCCATGTGGTAGAAAAAATTAGTTCTGTCCTAGCTTCCTGTGATAGCAGCATTCAGACCAATGAAGTCTGACAGTGCTTGGGGTCCTTCAACCGATCAGTGTTTTTTGTTTGTTTGTTTTAAAAAAGAAAGGCCTATGGGAAAATGACCTGAATTGAAGGTAAATGACCCAGATCTCATTAGGCTATACGGAATTAACCCTTCTTTCTGAAACTTCCTTATTTTTCTACATGAGGAATGGATTTTTTTAGCCAAAGGAGCATTATAAAATGAAACAAGTGGACTGAAATCCATAGTGAGTCCATCTTTTCTAGAAAGGCTTTACATAAATTCTTTTCAAATTTCAAACACAAGATTTTTTTCTCTTGACAGAAAAAGGAAATCTTTTCTGTTCAGCCATAAGGTAAGTTTTAAAAACCATAAAAACCATATTAACAAATAGTTAATTTGCTTGACAATTCTTTGCACATGAAATGGGCCAAAGAGAATGGTCATCTTTATGAAAGACTTGAATTTCAGTGTAAGTCAAAATTAGGAGCGCTCAAAAGTTAGACTGGGTCTCTTTCTTTTGAATCAACTGTATCGTTTCACCTCCTGGGAATCTGCTAGCACCTTGATCTTCAAGTGTTTCTACTTAAAAGTACTTGATACTCTAAAGATGACTTGAAGAAGAGAGTTGGATCATTCTGAGAACCAAGAATAGGTACTGTGAAAACGGAGCCCACTTTCTCAAAGCCCAATTAGCTGTCACAGTGCTGTACCACTTGGGCTTCTGTGACTGGGTGAATTTTTTAAAATGTAAATTGAGCATTCCTATCAAAGCATTCAGTGTATATGTGTTCATTTGCTTGCGCATGCATAGACTACAACAGAAAACTTTCCTCCAAGGGAAATTAGGGGTGAGGCCAGGGGCAGGCAGAAGGCTATTTTCTTAGCACATCTTCTGATTTCTTTAGAATAATATGGCACAAAAATGTATTACCTATTTAAAATATATCCATAAATCTAAAACAAATAAATAACAAAGATTATTCTCAGGATGGGAAGGAGTGAACTTTAGTAGCAATAATTCGTTTGTTCAAGTAAATATTACAAATTCAGTGATTTCCTTAGCGTGTGTACATCTTCCCACTTTCCCAATTATGTCTTGATTGTTCATATATTCTTGAAAATATCATCAGAATTCTTTTATATTTAATGTATTTTTATCCAGTGCAATTGAGGCTCTTCTTCCACCCCAGTATTGCCAGAAATGACAAGATCATCTATGGACAGCATGGATCATAATCACAATTTTGCCACCGATTTACTGTTTGACCTTGGATAAGTTATTTCTTTGCCTGAATTTCTTCATCTGTAACATGAAGAATGTGAACTGGAAGACACCTTAGGCCCCTTCTAGTGATAAAATCCTATGATTCCCTGACTTTGTCTTTGTCCAAGAAGGTTTCTTATACTTGTCATCAATTCTCAGTCATAAAAACCCCATGTCCTAACAAAATTCCTGGGAAATAGAACCAGGGTGAAATTATTAATAATTTATTTTACATAACAGTTAATAAATCACTTTAATTATAGGTGCACATTTGATTCTGCCAGTCAGTACAGCGCAGGTATTTTTCCTTTATAGATGAGGAAAATGAGGCTTAAGGAGGTCAACTGAGCTCCTTAGGCCCTGCAGTTAATAAGTAGGAGAAATTTTTCTAAGAACTGTATACAGGTAGTTAAAATGATCTGACATAAAGATTAGTCTTTTGAGAGTGGTGGAGTTTTTTCTAAACATTTTGAGGTTTTTACCCCCTCTCAGCAGGTCATTCCAAAACCATAAATCAGCTAACCTAAGCTAGTGTGTATTAGAGATGAAAGGGAATAGTACACAAAAGAAGGTTAGGAGTCCTTCCAGACAGGTAGTAGGGAAAGCACTTCTCTATATAGAAGGATCCCTCAGATTTCATGATTTCTTTCCCCGAGGACCAATCCAACCCAACATTTACCATGCAACACAAAATACCATGTTCAGGTTCTTTAAAAAAAATTATCATTATAGTTAGTATCCAAGGACACAATTTAGACAAACCAATATTAAAGAAAAAGTCATTCAACATCCTGGTCACTTCAGCAAATCAAACCTTTTATTTTCCTGTGGTCTCTGCCAGCTCTTGTCTTTACATATAAATGATTTTTTACTGGTTGTACTCATGGGTAGACATGTATTTTTAAATATCAGAAATCTACATTTTCACAAGAGGAAATCTCAATTTTAATAACTGTTCTTAGATTATTTTCCTTGTCCTGAATTTATTTCATCTGTTTGCTTATTGTTTTCTCTTAAATTTTTATCTGTTTCATCAGAAGAACAAAAAGTTCTGTTTTTAAGGAGTTTTCTTTCTTTCTTTCTTTCTTTTTCCAAATACCACACAGCAGGGAATGTCACTTTTATATGCTCCTACCAGGACTACTGAAACCAAACACTAGGAAAGGTTATGTCTGGGGATCTTTTCAAAACCCACATGCATTTGGGTTGTGGAGAAATAATTCTGTCTGGAGGCAAGAGGCTGAAATGATGACCTATAGGTTTCTTCCAGCTTTTGAACTTCTTTGTTTTTTTCTCTTTTTTTATTTTAATTTTTTATCTCGTTTTTTATTTTGTTTCTTAAATTTATCTTTTTCAGAGAAGCAGAGGAACAGCTTTTGAACTTCTTGATTCTATGACAGCTCCTGGTAGATACAGGTTTCCTGGTAGGGACTGAGCAAGAAACATGCACAATTACTTTATGAGTCTTGATAAGTTGGAGTTTCAGGTTGACGGCCAGAAGGGGTTTAGCTGGGTAGTGAGAATGCTTGTTTTCCTGGTTACTAGATATGCCACGAATTTATATTGTGTTGTCCTGTGGTAACTGAAGCCACAGTCGCCATGGCAAATGATGGCAATTTGAATGAGATATTTAGAGTGGCCCATGAAAATCTGACTAGACTGTCTCCTTAACGTACAAGACCTTATACATGTGCTGCTGTATTTGGATGATACACATCTCCTTAGTTCCCTTCAACCGAAATGACAAATAGGTAAGAGACCAACTTGTTATTTGATGGCTTAATATTTTAAAAAATCAATTTTGGTAATTATCTAAGGAACAATTCAGAAGAATCACTGGTTATCCTTAAAATATTATTTGAATAGCATTTATATGTAACTAAAGAAGGTACTGTGGTCCCCAGAACTTTCATCCAATTTCCAAAAATCAAACTTTATATCTAACGTAAACTGACACCAAAAATTCTAAATCCAGTCTAATTCAGTGGTCTACGGCTTATTCCCAGTGATTCCTCACATGTGCAAGCCTGTTATACGTTGGTTTTGCCTGTTACACGTTGGTTTTACCTGTCACGAAATCATTTGCATCACTTTTATAAAACCACATTATTTTCCATAAAAACTGACTGGAAGAATCTAATATTGTAAATTCGCACGTGCCTTGTGCCCTGAGCAGAAAACTCCTGGTTTGGGATTTTTCTCACAGTCCTGCTCTGACCTCTGGTCCGAGCAGGTAAATTGCCAGAGGGAGAAGCAAGTGTTACCCCAAATGAAACCCGTTGTGGGATTTCTTTTTCCTCTTTAAACTGACCACTTTTTAGGAGGAGTTCCCCGCTGCATTCTATGGTCCAAAGTCCTTGCCACCAGGATTACCATCTTTTCCACCAATTTGCCACCTCCCTGCCCCCTTCTTTCCAAAAGCCCTCATTGGAAAGAACTTTCTCTCGTGACCCCCCTATTCCATCTGGTACCAATCGCTCCCAGCGCCCCCCACCTCCACCGGCTTGCCTCTCCCGCCCAGAATCCAGGTCCCCGAACCACTTAAGAGAAGATTCACACCCCCAGCCCCCTTCCCGGGCGTCCCGAGGAGGCGTTGGGTGGGGGTGTGGGTAAGGAGGAGGGGCAGGGATTTTGGGGGTCCCCAGTGTCCTCCTCGCGCCAGCCCCCGGAGGTTTTGCAGGGGGAGGGGAGCGCGGGTGGGTGGGACCGGGCCGGGTGGGGGAGGGGTGAGGGCGAGGAGGAGGAGGAGGAGGAGGAGAAGGAGGAGGAGGAGGAGTGGTGTGTGTGCGAGCGTGTGTGGCTGGGGGAAGCCATTGCCTGTTTAATAGTTGCTGTTGCTGCACTTCCGCTTCTCTCCCAGCGAGAGAGAGACACGAGTGGCCAGGCCCAGCCGCAGCCGCAGCAGCAGCCGCGGCGGCGGCACGGAGGAGCCAGACACAAAGAGAGGTACGGGGATCCCCCCGCCGCCCGCTGCCCCCCGGCCGCGCCGCCGGGCCTCGGGGACACCCCTCGCCGCCTCCCGCGACCCGCTCTGCCCGGGCGGCGGGGCACAGGGCTGGGTGGGGCGGAGAGGGGCTGGGGAGCCCCAGGGGTCCGGGGCCCGCCTGCGGGGGATGGGCAGGGACCCCGGGCCGCGTGGGGTGCGGGGGCCTCCCTCGTCGGGGGTGGGGGGGCATTGTGGCTTGAACTGTCAGTGCTGCCCCGGGAGCCCCCCACTGGCCGCCGAGGGGCCGGGGCCCGGGGAGGGGGAGTTGGGGGAGCCCCGTTTTCCCCGGGGGCGGGGGCCCGCGGGGATTAACCCCTCCCGGGCGGAGGGGCTCATTGTTATTCCTTCGCCGCGGAGGCCGAGCCCCCCCGCACCCCACCCCCTCCGCGGGTGGCGATCCGGCGTGTGCTCCGGACCCCCGCCCGGCCGCGAAGCCGGAGCTGGGTGGCCCAGGGCAGGCCGGCGGGGAGGGGCGTCGGGGCGCGGCGCGGGGGGCCTCGGGCCTCGCCGCCCCTGCCCCCCGCCGGCCTCTCCCTTCCCCCACCGGGCACCGGCTCCCCGCCTCCGTCCCCGGGTTTCGGCTTCCTCTCTTACTCCTTCCCGCCCCTCCTCTCTTCCCGACCTCGCCAAACTCGGCTCGTGGCCCCCACAGTCTTGCCCCGGCCCCCGGCCCCCCGCGACCCCCGGGAAGCGGACAAAAACAGCCCCGAGGCCGGCCGGCCGCCGGGACCTTCCCTCCTGGCCCCGCCGGGGCACCCCGCGCCCCCGCCCTGCGCTCCTCGGCCTCCTCGGCTTCCCCTCCCCGGCGGGTGGGGAGCCCCGGGGGGCGAGGGAGGGGCCGCTCGCCCGGCTCCAGGCCGTTTTCCCACAGCGTCCCCCACTTGGGGCCAGAAATAAACAAACCGCGTCCGATTTGCAAAAGCCTTAATGGGCCTGACTTTGAAAAGCGGGTGGAGGGCAGTGGGCGGCCGTGTGCACCCCTGGCCAGTGCCCTCTTGACAGCACCCAAGTTCCTTATTTACACTGCCTGCATGGCTTGTGTTTCTGTTTTGTTTCTGTCCCCTGCAGGGGCTGTTCGCGGGGTGGGGTGGGGGGTTCGCTATGTCGGATGACGATTCGAGGGCCAGCACCAGCTCCTCCTCATCTTCGTCCTCCAACCAGCAAACCGAGAAAGAAACAAACACCCCCAAGAAGAAGGAGAGTAAAGTCAGCATGAGCAAAAACTCCAAACTCCTCTCCACCAGCGCCAAGAGGTATAGCATTCTTCCCCTCTCATCCCACCCCCACCCCGCAGGCTTCCTATCTTCCCCTTGGTGCGTTTGGTATGCCTCCTAATGTGGGTAGCTTAAATGCCCTTCTGTTCATGGTTTATGTGTTCTTAAAAATGAAAGAAGGACCTTGGAAGCCTTAATTAATTTTTCTATTGCGGCTGCTTTTTTAAAATCATTGTCCATGTGCAGCTGTTGTGGCTTGCCTCTCCCATTTCTTGCTGAAGTTTGTAAAAATCCTCATGACTTTTATTAGTCGCCCAAATCTGATTTCAGATTACTTGTCCTGTTAATCACCAATCTGTGACCCTCCTCAAGGCTGTCATCCCACTTCTTAATAACTAATACCTGCCCAGACAGCCGTATCAAAATGAATTTCTATGACCACCTTACTGTCTCCTCACCTGTTGCACGGATGATCTTTTTTGAATAGAGTGTTTGCCCCAAATTGCATAAGGAATAAGTAACTCATATTAGCAGGTAAAAAATTAGGTAGGTGGAAACATGTTCTCTGGAATTTAAAGAGATTTTTCTAACTTGGAGAGTTGAGGCAAATGAATGAATCAATAAGTGATTGTAAAATGGTTATTCTAGGTTATTTTCGTGATTCTCTTTTTGCTCTCATGCTGTAAAAATGTTCCTTCACCTTTTTTTTTTCGATTGAATTCAAGCAGTGGCTATTTTTCTTTTTTCTTTTCCTCATACGTCTCTGGAGGTAGCTGCTTTTCCTCTGTCATCCTTCAGTAATATTCTCTGATCCCCCCTGACCCTTAAAATAATCTATAGCAGATACTAGGGAGCCTCCAGACAACCTTTCGTAAATCCTTTTGCTCTCGAAGTTAGACAGTTGTTAAACTTTAAAGTGGCAAACCAGGAAGATAGTAAGGAATCCAAATGGTGGGTTAGATAGGGATACCCTTCTTAAAAGAATTTAAAATAAAATGGAACATGCACGAAACTTTAGATCTCCGCTGAGTGGTAAGCCTGGAACTTGGAGTTTGAGAATTCGTTCGGTCATTCTGCCTGATTTGAAATTTGAAGATTTGATGAAGTGTTCACCATGGGCTGATGAAGGAGTGACTTTAGCTTATTTTAAGTAGTATGGAGGTCTTGAGTTAAGTGGCAAGATGCCTCTGTAAGATTGTTGTCATTTCAGAGAGTTGGTTTGATGGTACAACTTCCCTGGGGTCCTAACTGGCCTTTATTGACTAGCCCTGTGTGGCTCTCCCAGACCCTAGCACAGGGGTCCTCAAACTTTTTAAACAGGGGGCCAGTTCACTGTCCCTCAGACCGTTGGAGGGCCAGACTATAGTTTAAAAAAAAACTATGAACAAATTCCTATGCACACTACACATATCTTATTTTGAAGTAAAAAAACAAACGGGCAAAAACACCCACATGTGGCCAGTGGGCTGTAGTTTGAGGGAGGACGCCTGCAGCATTTACCCTGCCCACTTTGGATGGGCCCTTCTTAGCACCCCCACTTCCATCCTCTCGCTCAGCTTTTGGCCTGACCTGCTCAAGGCAGGATAGTTGCTTTCGGTCATTAGTATTTTTATATTTTGCTGGATATTCCTGGTGTACATGAATATATCTGGGGGTAAATGCATAAGTAGCAGCATATATAAATAAAATAGTCTGCTTTGTGTCAGTGAATTACAGAGAGGGTAGTTTTCACTAGACACAATTTGTCCATGTACGCTAAGGAAGTTAAATTTATGGGAGAGGGCTGGGAGAGATGAGAGGTGTAGAAAATGAAAAGTGGGAAGCTACAAATAGTAATTTTAACCTGTAAGTTAACATCAGGGTGTTTTGTTTGTTTTTGTTTACACCAGGGTGTTTTGTTTTTGTTTGTATGGCTTTAGCTTCCTGGATAGGTTGCTGAAAGAGTGGCTGTTTGTGTAAAAGCAGAACTAAGGTTAATAGCAAAAGGTAAAAAATGGAGATGGACGGTGTATCCAGGAAAGAGTAAGAGAGAAAATTTATGTTAGTGAGACCCTGTAGAAGCTGTTCTGTGGAATATATTGATTTGGAATGTAGATGTTCCCATAGAATTGGAAGGGGCACGTTTACCAGGAGATGGAGTGAAAAAGAAGCCTGAATTGGCAGATAAACAGTTTACTAACTGCATATTGTAAAGTGGTTTGTAAACCACCGGTAGAGGAAAGCCCCCATTGACAGTGGTCCAAACAAGAATTACTCTGTGGACATATGTATGAGTTACTCTTGCAAATCTTTTGCCAGATCTCTAGAAATGGTACACATGCTGGCTGTTTAGATGAAGTGGATAAAGCTGTCTGGTATTACACTTTGTAGGTATTAAAAAAGCAACTACCTTTTCAGTGAATATTTTGTAGAAGTCAAGTTGGCAAGGGTAAGTGAAGTCAGTATGTATTTTCATATTCGTTGTGCTCAGAGGGAGGACATTTTTCCTTGTGTCCCTAGCTAGGTCTTAAAATGCAGGCGTTCAAAAAGATGCAGGTAAAGAGTCAGTGAACCAGGGTCCCAAACTTTCAGTCTAGCATACAATAATGAGTCAAACAGCAGAGATGCGAATGTCTCAGAACTGAAATGCTTATTGGTAGCAGAACACTGATAAATAGATGTAGATAGAGATCGTGAACAAACCGCTTTCTAAAGTTGGCCAGATTTGTTAGGAGACAGGAAATGTCCTCCAATGGGAAGAACCCCCCCCCCCCCAATCGTCACCCTTAATTTCTTTTTACTTATAACATGGAAAATACAACACCTTCTAAAACCTATTCCTCTTTGCATATAGCTAAGCCTCTTTTCCTACCCTCAGAAAACCTTTGGGAAAGGAAAGACGTCCGTTGTGAATCCAGTCGCCGTGTGTTTGGTTTTTGTTTTTACTACTGTGCTGCCTCAGTGAGATTTTTAAGTTGTAACATAGCCCCGTTGGGCTTTATATGATAGAAAGAGGGAAAGTTATAAAAATAGGCACCGTTTAGAAGGTGGAAGAAGCTTAAAGGCCCCAAACTATGTCGCATTAATTGATGCTGTAAGCGCCTAGGTAAGCAAAAGACAAAGGCCAGGGCTTGGTGTGAACTGCCTGGTGGCTTCGGCCTAGGAGTGGGGGATGGGGCTCTTTGTGGAGTCGAGGGTCGGTGCGGAGGGAGACAACCGCGGGCGGCGTCTGTGTCCCGAGCAGCTGCGAGCGGACCGTGGGGAAGGAAGGGGGCAGGCCCGCGGGAAGTTAGAGGACGCCCGGGTTAAAGCAGGTCCGGGAAGGTGGGCCGAGAGTCCGAGCCGGCGAGCGTGCGGGGCGGGCGGAGGCCGGGGTTAGTGCACCTGTGCGGGCCGCCGCGCTGGAAGGAGGGCGGGCAGGGGTGTCAGCGCCCTCGCGGCCTCGGGGCCTAGGTTCCCGGGCGCCGGGGACGGCGAGCTGGCGAGCCCCGGTGCTGTCACCCCGTTCCCCTCCCCCCGCCGCTTCGCCCGCGCTGCACGAGCCGTCGGGCGCGCGGGAGGGGGCGGGGAGACGCGGGCGCCCCGCGACGGACGGCTGGTCGGTCGCGCCCGAGGGGCCTCGTGGGGAGCGGCCATGTTGGCGTCCTTTCCGAGGGCTGGGGCGGCCGGCCGTGGGGGACAGGTGTCAGGCGGCTCCGGGGACCCCCGTTTGCGGGGGCACCCTGCCGGGCGTGGGCGTGAGGGCGTCTGGGGGTTGAAAGGGGCACAGCTCGGCGGGCCTCGAGGGGCCGGAGGAGGCTGAGGACTCGCGTCCTTCCCACCCACCGAGGGCTGTGATCTCTCCGTCCTGGGGAGAGGAGGTGCACGGGAAAGAGTCAGGAAACTAGTCCGCAAGTGAGAAACTTTAAATTCATTTCCCAAGTGGAAAACACCGAGAAGTAGAACTGCCTATGTGTGCCAGGCAAGATTGGAGCCCACACGTTGTAGATAACGTGAGTTCAGGACCACCGCCTCACTGCCTCTGTGAAAAAAGTTTTTTCCTAAACTAGGGACCTGAAGCTTTTGATGTGTCGTTTCCTCTTTCCTCAGTAAAACCCAGTTATCGCTGTTAAATTTATATGCCAGACCAAAATGTTAAAGCTGGGAGCTTCCAACGCCTTAATATTTCTTGTGTTTGTCTCTCTCCCCTGTTTCCCTGACTCCAGGATTCAGAAGGAACTGGCAGACATCACTTTAGACCCTCCACCTAACTGCAGGTGAGACGATTTTCACATTGTTTTATTATCATGCTTTTGCTTTTATTCTTTAGTTAATGCTTGTTACAGTGCTAACTTAAGTAACAGCTGAAGTATATTAACCTGAGTGTACTATTTTGATGCGCCTCTGGCAAGCTCAGTACTGTGTTGAAGAGAAGTAGTAGATTTGGAGTGGACTTTTGCATATGTGAAACGAAACTGTAAAGCAAATTTAAAGGTGTATCCTTGCGTGATCATGGATCTTTGATATGGCATTAAGGATGGTGTAAAACCTTTTCGATGCTGAGTGCGTTTCGGTGGAGAAAACTGCTTTGCTGTAATCTTGTATTCAAGCTCTGCTAAGCTAAGAAAGCACAGAATTAAATCAACTACTGGATATTCAGACTTATTCCATAGTATGTGTATTTTGCGTTGGACTATTGGCAGAACAATTCAGGAAACTTTGGCTTTGATAAAAAAGTTTTGTTTTAAATTATAGATTTAAGCTCTTCCATGGGGGTGTTTTTCCTCAGCATTGCTTTATTCAGACTATATACATAACTGCGTTTCAGTTTCAAAAGAATTTGAAATCAACTTTCTGAGGTTTGTTGATCACAATTTTGTTTAGAGTAGCCATTTTGCTACTGTTTGGTCAAAGTGGAAGATGTGATGAGTTTACTAAATCAATAGTGAGGTGAGGAGTTATAATGAAGTCATTTAAGGGAGGCTTATTGTTCAGTTCTGTAACTCCTATAGTTTAAAAATTAAGTATAAAGTTAATCTTAATGCTCAGTTCTCAAGATTGGCATTGGAATGGGATGTGAGACTTCAGAAGTGTTCTAAAATTATAGGTGGGAGTAGAAGTGAATGACAAGAAGACATTTAGTGGCCATACACAGAACTTCAGATGAGTGTGTGGAAATATTTTGGTTGAAAAGCTAAATGAAATATTTTTTCATATTTACACTGAACTTTCTAAACTGCGATTAATGGATTAAATGCAGACTTCAGTGTTGCCATTTTTGTTACATTTGTTCTTAATGTTGATCAGGTGTGTGATGCTCTTTGGTGAAATTTTGTACTGTTTTGTAAGAAAAGTCTTTTGGCATTTGAAATGTTCTTAAACTGTAATTTATAACTGAACTACTTAATCATTCTTGAAGATTTCCTTCGTGGCTATAAGAATCTTTTCATATGGTTGGGAAAGCGAAGAAATGATAAGGTTTAGGCCTGTGATATTTAACAATTTTATTTTAGTGGAACAGTTGTTCAAATGGAAGCCTATAGATTTCCTCGATTGTTTTCTGTGGAATCCTTGGATGTTCCCCAAGGTAGATCTGTGCTATGTAGTTATTACTTCTGTTTGGTATTGTGTCTCTCCTATGTGTGTATCTTGTGAGTTCAGACAGCTCTAGCTGATTAAATTGTAAAGCTTTTAAGGCATAGTTTAAAAACTAGTAACATTTATTTATTACTATATATAATGGCTTTCTTGTGAATAAGTGCAATCAAATTGAAAATTGTAAACAATTTTCATGGGATTAATCATTTAAAAATAGGATAAGTACACTTCAGTTCAAACCATTTTAGCTGTGTTCGTGTGTGAGAGATTTGTGCTGCTGAGGCATGTGGAACTTTTCATCTTTAGAAAACCCTCATTACCTCTTCAAGGTGAAATCTTCAAATATTACCTGTGGTCAGGGGAAGTTCCAAACTGGATTGCTGTTGGGTAGCTGGGGGTGGGGAGGGACAGAGGGAGGAGACAAAGCTTAATATATTTTGAGAAAATACATTAATATATTTTGAGAAAAATATCTGATTTTGGGGAAAATACCAGGCATCTTTAATTTGCAAGAGAATGTATATTTGTGTTGTCTTTAAAAATGAAGATGGTTTTATTTTTCGAAGGCATCTTCCAGTGGGGTTGTTTAATGTGAACAGAAATTTTTACTTTTGGTTGGCTTATTATGGTGTTGTCTTAATGTTATATAGTACCAATATTCAGTACTCTTGTTGGAGATGAATTGTTTGGGGATACTTTTTGAAGTTAGCGTCCAGTGAAAATGTGTGAATAAGATGATTTATTAAAAGTATGCATGTTTAAAGTTATCCTGAGCATGAGAGCTTTCAATAGCTCAGCTCCTAGTAGAAGTAGAATTATAATTCAATCAACTATAAATTATATTTTGAATAAGTTAAATAATTGGTTATCAATTAATGTATCTTATGTTTTTACCTTTTGTAGGACTTTCTTCAATCAGTATTAAATCTGTAGTTTAAAATTTAATTAAACATATTATTTGATTAAAATATAGTACTTGGCACATAGTAACCTCAATAAACAGTTGATTATTGCAAATAAGCAGAATTGCTCCTTTTGAAGGAGGGTGCACTGCTCGTGTTCACTAATTTTAGTATTTCACTTGGCAAAAATATTTGGATTTGAAGTTACTGAGCTTCAAAACTTAATGTGAAATGTAGTTGCTAAATATAATTATGAAAACATAAAGTTAAATCCTTAATGTTGTATATTATGTGGCCATACACAGAGTAGATTTTTTAAGAACAAATTATAGATTATATTAAATGACCAGGTCAAAAGTATTTTAAGTGAATATTTTCAAATTGCTTTATATTGCCACAAATCAAATTTTTACTTTTAGTATCTGAGCTCTTTGGTTGTATATATACACATACACACACACAGATGAAATAGTCTCTCAATTCACTGTGCCTTTGGTGAGGCTTTTTTCCCCCTACCATTTGGTTTTATTCTTTTAGAGAAATAAAAATCCTCTTAACTACCATAATGATTCCCTAAAGTATGCCCTATCTTGGATTGTAAAATTATGCGTTTTAGATAGCTGGTGAACTCTGGGCCACTAGAGTCAGTTTTGCAGCTATAATTTATAGCTCAGGGCTCAAGCTTTGCTAAATTGACTAGTTATGACTGTATAACTAGCCTGTAGACATAAATGTCTGTAGACAGTATGTTGGTACATACTAAATGGCATATTTGCCCAAGTCCTTTAAAGTTTGGATTTTATTTAATGTATACATTTGTATTATGAGTAAACATTTCACATAGAGACTTAAAATCTAAAAATTCTTATGGAGAGGTGTGCTATTTTAGGATAAAATGTCTGAGAAGTCCTTAAACATTTCAAGCATGAGGGAGAATAATAATTCTCTTTTATATTACCTTATTACATTTTGACTGTTATTTTTCTGTTTACTGAAAATGTAAACCTGACTAAGTCAATGCTTTTTATTTTTCTGGCGAAAATGTATTATGTAATCAGGTATAGTTGATTTTAAAGTTTCACAGCTAAATTGTACTTTTTTGAAGATGATTTTTAATAAATTTAGTGCATTTGTCTAAGAAGTTAAATTTTCTCAGCCTTCCTTTCCTTATTTACTAAAAGGGCCTAATTCCTGATTTGCCTGCCTCAAATAGTGTTCTAAAGTTTAATTGAGGTGAGAGTTTTCTGCATGTGATATATAATGATATTATTAGAATTGCCCATTTAGTCTTTTTTGATAGCTTATCTTTTTTTTTTTTTTTACTAACATTGCCTGTATTTTAAATATAGTTTTAAGCCATTAGACAATAATAAAAATGCATGCTTCTGAAATATTAGAATGCAGAAGTTTGTGGAGTAAAAAGCAAAAGATCTTTCTCATGATCTCTTCTGATCCTGGTCTTTTGCACAGAGATGCTCCAAGTTAGCACTTTGTGTGTATACTTCCAGATAGTTTATGTGAATTTACATTGTTGTATTTTTCTGGTTTTGCAGTACCTTCTATGGTTGCTGGTAATGGTAGTGAGATGTCAGTTTAGAAGTCCCAGGCTTCTAACCTTGGTTTTAGAACAAAAAGAGCCTTTTCTTGTAACAATAGAGTCTTATTTACCTCATCCAGGTTCAGCATGTTTTAAATGGTTGTTTGGGTATAAGAAATGGGTTCAACAGAAGTCATCCTTTACAAAAGCCCATATTATGTGCTGAAAAATATTCTTCTCTTTAATATCTTCCTTTTAATACCTTCCATTCATTTGATGTTACTAAATGGCATTGAGGATAGAAATGTAACTTAAACATATAAATAAATGATGTTTAGTTTCATCACGATTGCAGTTTGTGTACCTTTACATGTATAAAGGAAATGTTGAAACATAGTGAGAACTAGGAGACTGGAGTGTCAGCACAATGAAAATAGCACCCAAACTAGGGTCAGGCTCCTAGAAATTTGATCATCACTTGGGACCTGAGTGGGTTAGAAGGAAAGAAACCTGTCCAGAAGTGAATTGCTTTCCATATGAGTAGGAACTCTTGTGGCTGTTGTGTTTACAAAAAGACAGTATCTGGATTGTAAAACTATACTACTGTTGTTCCTCAAAAAGCTAAACACAATTACCATATGCCCCAGCAATTCTCCTGCTAGGTACATACCCAGAATATTGAAAACAGACTTAGATACTTGTATGTCAATGTTCATAGCAGCAGCATTCATAATAGCCCAAAAGTGGGAAAAACCCAAGTGTCCATCAACAGATGAGTGGATAAACAAAATGTATTTATATATAATGGCATGTCCAGCCATAAAAAGGAATGAAATTCTGATACATGGCTATAACATGGATGAACCTTAAAAATGTTATACTAAGTGAAATAAGCTAGACACAAAATGACAAATATTGTATGATTCCACTTATATGAAATACCTAGAATAGGCAAACTTGACAGAAAGTATTAATAGATATGAGGTGTCTGGGTACTCCGGGAGGGGGAGAATGGGGAGTTATTTCTTAATAAGTACATAGTTTCTGTTTGGGGTGGTGAAAATTTTGGAAATAGGGTGATTGTTTCATAATGTTGTGAATGTGATTATTGCCACTGAATTGTACACTTAAATGGTTAAAATGGCAAATCTTATGTTATATATATTTTAGCAGAATTTTAAAAACTATACCTCTGTTGAGTGCTGATATTAAATTCCTGTTACAAACCTTGGGTGCCTATTACAAAGCAAAAGACACTACCTTCAAGGAGTTCATTCATAAGAAATAAACAGATTTTGAATAGTACTTATAAATATGAATGTTATGGCAGATATGGTGATTTGTGCCTATAATCCCAGCACTTTGGGAGACCAACGCAGGAGGATCACTTGAGGTCAGGACTTCAAGGCCAACTTGGGCAACATAGCAAGACATTGTCTCAAAAATAAATAAATAAATTTAAATATGAATATTATTTGGAAAGTATAATAAATGCAAATCACATGTTATAAAGGTTCAGAAGAATGAGAGATTACTTTGACCTAAATGTGAGGGGTTGTGGCTGGAGCACTTAATGATCTGGGAAGGCTTCATGGAGGAGGCGAGAAGTGGGAGTGGGGAAAAGTAGGGGATATCCCCAATGGGGGAAAACAGTGTAAGCAAAGATGGCAGAGGGAAGACAGAGGGCACTGTTGGGCAGTAGTGCAAACCTGTGGCTGAAGAGTGAAAAGATAAGTAGGAGAATAAGGAGTAGGAGATAAAACTTGTGGTGTTCCTCAGCATCAGGCTAAGGCTTTGAATTTCATTTTATAGGTGTTGGAGAATAAGAGTCGTTGAAGCCCTTTTGAGTCGGGATTATGAGTCAAACAGAGCTGAATATCTCAAAAGAGACAAAGCAAGGATTGAGTAGAGCTCAGTAGGAACCAGGAAACGAGGAGATTGCTGCAGGAGTCCAGGTAGAAGGCTAAAAAAAAGGGCTTTGAGTATAGGAGGCGACCATCAAAGTGGAGAGGAGACAGAAAGCAGTAGAATCCGTGTTACCCAGGCCAGTCTGGAACTCCTGGCCTCAAGTGATCCCCATGCCTTGCCCTCTCAAAGTGCTAGGATTATGAGCCATCGCACCCAGGCTTGACCACTGATTTAGATATGGAAGACTTAAAAAGAAGTCTTTGGGGTGTTTGGAAAGTTGGTGGTGCCATTAACAGAAGTAAATTTGGATAGGAAGATGAACTGGCTTGAGGCAGAGAGGTGTATATCTTATCACCAAGGTTAAAAAGCTTTAATTATTTGCTTTGTAGATTATATACAATGCTTAGCATGTTTCTGCCACTTAGTAGGTCTTCAGTAAATATTTGCAATTTGATTATATATTTGAGTTTATTATTAGTCTATTAGTCAATGAACTCTGAGAGCTATGTGGCTTATTTTTAGATTAGACAAACTCTGTCTTTGACTCTTACCCTACATGTTTTTCCCAAATTTTTTAATTTGAAAATTTCAAAGCTACATAAGAGTTTGAAAGAATAATACAGCAAGCATCCACCCTTCACTCTGATTCATCAGCAAAATTTCACTGTGTTTGCTTTGTTGCTCTCTTTATATATTTTGTGGAACCGTTTGAGAGTAAACTGCAGGTATCATGATGCTTTCATGTGTGTAGGTTTGCACACCTTGAATCCGATGGGCTGGTGGTGGTGCTTAGGTTGGAACTGGCGTTGGAGTCCACATTAGATTTGAAAGTTCATGGCTGGGGACAGTGGCTCATGCTGACAATCCTGGCATTTTGGGAGGCTGAAGTAGGAGGATTGCTTGAGGCTGGGCGAGTTTGAGGCCAGCCTGGGCAACATAGTGAGATCCTGTCTCTACAAAAAATAAAAATTAGCCTGGCATGGTGCCATGTGCCTGTAGTCCCAGCTACTTAGGAGGCTGAGGCAGGAGGATTGCTTGAGCCCGGGAGTTTAAGGTTGCTGTGAGCTAATAATGATATCACTGCTCTCCAGCCTAGGTGACAGGGCAAGACCCTGTTTCAAAAAAAAAGGAAGTTACTCAGATGTAAGTAGCTCTGAAAAAGAAAAGAAAAAGTTTGGGTGGTGGTAAAGTGCATGAGATTGCCACGATTTGAAAATTATGCTCTGAGGTATGTGTACAAATGAAGGATTGGAAAATGAAGAGGACCTGGAGAAAGAAGCAGCAGAGAAATAGGAGGAGAACTCCAAGGTTGCAAAAGCCTTAGGGAAAGTCAAGGGAGTTTTCTCTTACTTTATGAGTATACTTTGTAGGCTGAGAGGAAAAGAGTGAAAATGCAAGAAAAGGAGATGTTATTTCTTTCTTTTTTTTTTAAACACAATTGTAGAGAAGATGGTAGAATATGGAACTGAGGCCATAAATGGAGAGTGTATGTTTAGAAAGGCTGGAAGTCTGGAATTTGGATAGTGACCATTTTCTAGAGAATTAGAGGCATTTTTGGTGCTTGAGCAGCACTCTAGCTACTTGTATAGAACTGAAAACAAGCAGCATCTGTCTCTAGTGTTACTTGGTTCGTCCTTTCCCAGTAGACTTTAAGTTCTGTGAGAGCAGGGATTATTATGTCTTTGTATCCCTATAGTGTCCCAAAAAAGTAGATAAACAATACATATTTATTAAAACACAAAACACAAAAACCTAATATGGGTCTAATGGTTTAATAGAACATCTTCATTGCGCTCTTCAGAAAATAATGGAAAGAGCTGGGGAAATTGGTGTCACATTTTACAGCTGTTCATTGCTGGCAGTTGTTCTGAGTTGGCACCCAAGCAGTTTTGACAATTTTGACCTTCTTGGAAGCGCAGGGGAGCTCTGGAGTCAGTGTGATACAAAAAGATGTCATCTGTGCTGCAGGGTAGATTGAGAAGACGTATTAGAGAAAATATAATACCTCTGATTCACATATTTTGGCTCTATAAGGTTACTGTTTGCCAACAAATGAGCATGGGTCCAGGGGTACTAAATAAGTTGCGATTCCTAGATATGGTCTCCCAAATCCTAAAGCTATTCCAGATAGTTGGTTATGCTAGAAGATGCTGGCACTCGCTTGAGACATCTGACACATTCCCTATCACCAGTGAAGTGAAACAGGGTTTCATAATAAGCCCATTCTTATTTAGCCTGTCTTATGCAGCCATGCTCTAAAGTGAAACAAAAGACCTAGTAACTGGTGTCAGAATATGCTTCTAATCCTCTGGGAACCCTCCTACTCTATAGGCTGAAAGCCCATCAAAGCCCCTGTTTGAGTTTGGTAATCCAGAAGCTGCTGTATGCTAACAGCTCTTTGCTTGAAACATGCATGCAGGTGATTAGGGATTGCTTTCTAGAGTCCATGCCACATTACATAGATGATAAACCTTTGAAAGGCAAAGGTGATGTCCCGCCCCTCTTAGGAAAATCCTGCAAAGCCAAAGATTTTCATGCATAGAACGTAAGTTGTCACTGGGTTTTGCTACAGTGACAGCAAACTGTTGGGGCAGCATACTGTTCACTGATACTTTAACAGAGTAGTTAAAAACCGAATTCTGTCTGCTTTCCAAAGAACATGCTGACCTGCATGTGACAGATAAAGTCAATGCCAAGCCAAAGTAAAGAAACCATTATTATCTAGCTCTTATATAGTGTTCAAAAGCAGATTTGCCACAGGTGTCACATCTGACTCGTGAAGAAGCTTGGGATGATCTTACTTGGAGAAAAGTTTTAGGTGTGATACAGCTCAGAAAATCAGGATTATGATCATGAAGAAACATTGTACAAGAGTGACAGCAGTGTGAGTAAATCAAATCATAATCATTTAAAATTTGAGTGCTGTGTGCTAGGCATTGTTCTATAGGTAACTGAAACAGATCTGGTCTCTGGCTTGTGAAACTTGAATTTTAGTAGCAGTACAGACAGCAACCAAGCAAAAAGGATTAGTACAAGTCATGATGACTAGTAGGAAAGACATCAACAGAATGCTGTGAGGAAGAATAATTGGGGAGGAATGGGGGTTACCTAAAGAAGGCTTAAAAAGACCTTTAGCCAAAGACCTAAAATATGAGAAGAAAAGACATAACCTTGTGAAAAGTACCAGAAGAACATCTCAGACAGAGGGAAGTATAAACATAGAGGTCCTGAGGTGGGGGGAGCCAGGTGATGCATGTTTTATAATCCGTGGTAGGTAGAGTAGGTAGTTTGGAGAACAGTAGGAAGCCATTCAGGGTTTTGAAGCAAGGAAATGAGATTAGTAATGATTTAAAAGGCTTTCCCTACCCTCCTTGCTGTATGGAGAATACTTTGGAGGAAGGCACTAATGGAAGAAGGGAGAGGAGAAAGGATATTGCTTTGTTTCATGTTAGGTGGGGGCTAGGATTAAGGTAGTAGATAGGCGGGGTTCCGTGGCTGGTGGTTCACGCCTGCAATCCTAGCACTCTGGGAGACAGGGGCTGCCGGATCACTCAAGGTCAGGAGTTCAAAACCAGCCTGAGTAAGAGAGACCCTGTCTCTACTAAAAAAAAAAAAAAGAAAGAAAAGAAAGAAATTAATTGGCCACTAAAAATATATAGAAAAAAACTTAGCCAGGCATGGTGGTACATTCCTGTAGTCCCAGCTACTGGAGAGGCTAAGGCAGAAGGATTGGTTGAGCTTAGTAGTTTGAGGTTGCTGTGAGGTAGGCTGACACCATGGCACTCTAGCCCAGGTAACATGGTGAGACTGTCTCAAAAAAAAAAAAAAAAAGTAGTAGATTAAGGAGATGGGGTTAGAACACCTGGGCCTGTTGATGGATTGCATACCGGAGATGAGGAAAAGGAAAAAGAATGACTGAAGTTTCTGTTGCTTCGCAGTTGGCTAGATGATGATGATGTTTCACTGGTAGGGAGAGACCTGCAGTAGGACCCCAGGGTGTGTGTGTGTAATTGGGAAGAGGGCAGGGTAGAAGTGACTCCTTTTTGGACACTTTAGGTTTGAGGTAGATTCCCATGAGGCATCCATATGAAAGTGTTAAAAAGAGTTAGATGTAGGTAATTGGATTATTACCTACAGAGGATTATTTTAAGCTTGAAGTACCTATACGTTTGGGAGACCTCATCGCATAGGTTCTTGAATGGCTTAGGAATGCCTCCATCTCACCTAGAAAAGAAAGTTGAGAAGAGGGTTCAGGCTGGATACTTGGGCAATCTAGCATTTAGAGGTGTATACTTGAAGCCGGCAAAGGAGACAGAAAGAAAATGGAGAGAGTGTGGTATTAGAAAGCCGTGAGTGGAAAGTTTTGAGCTAGAGTAATCGTCAAGTCTGAAATGATGCTGTGAGGTGGAAAAAGATGAAGATCAGCAGGGAACCATTGGATTTTACAACTTCAAGTTTGTTGATGACCTTCACATGACAGGTGCAGTTTAGAGGAGAGATGATGGAAAGAAGGAAAAAATGGTTGTTACTTTTCTCAGTTAGAAGATGTCATTTTATTTGTCCAGAAAAGTGATTGGGTCTTACCTCATTTTTACATGTTGGAGCAGAATTTCTTAACATGGTATGTATTATTTTTCTGGGGGGATGGTCTGTCATTTTCAATGCATTCTCAAAGGATTTTTTTTTCCTGGTCTCCTATGTTCTCACCAAAAAAAGTTAACTTGTTCCTTTACGAGTTTTAAGTCCTATGTGATCTTTTTGACTAACATTATAGTATGGATATCATAAGTAAATATTGTTGGGTTCATGTATTACACTTTTTTTTTTTTAAAGAGACAGTCTTGATCTGTTGCCCAGGCTGGAGTGCAGTGGCGCAGTCATGGATCACTGCAACCTTGAAGAGCTGGGCTCTTTCATTCTTGATCCTCCTGCCTCAGCCTCCCAAATAGCTAGGACTACAGGCTTGTGCCACCATCCCCAGCTAAATTTTTAAATTTCTTATAGAGATAGGATCTAGCTATGTTGCCCAGGCTGGTCTCAAAACTCCTGGGCTCAAGCAGCCCTCCTACCTTGGCATCCTTAAGTGCTGGGATTATAGGCATGAGCCACCATGCCAACCCCATACATTACATCTTGATGAATCTCTTTTGCAGGGTTTAGTTTGCAATATCAGACAGTGTATAAAGTGGAAAATCAGTAAATTGCTGCTGCCATCCTTAAAAGTGTTCGACATGCTTTTATTTGCATGGACCTTTTGTATTCTGTTCAAGCCCAAGAATGTGCTAGAATGAGTTGGGTACATATGTTTACTTTTAACACAGCGTAAATTATTCATCATATTCAATTTCTTTCATCTTTTTAAGATTGGCTATTTTGTTAATACTTTACATATACCTAGAACTCTTTTTTTTTTTTTTTTTTTTGAGACAGAGTCTCACTTTATTGCCCAGGCTAGAGTGAGTGCCGTGGCATCAGCCTAGCTCACAGCAACCTCAAACTCCTGGGCTCAAGCAATCCTGCTGCCTCAGCCTCCCAAGTAGCTGGGACTACAGGCATGCGCCACCATGCCCGGCTAATTTTTTCTATATATATTAGTTGGCCAATTAATTTCTTTCTATTTATAGTAGAGATGGGGTCTCGCTCTTGCTCAGGCTGGTCTCGAACTCCTGAGCTCAAATGATCCGCCCACCTCGGCCTCCCAGGGAGCGAGGATTACAGGCTTGAGCCACCGCGCCCAGCCTATACCTAGAACTCTTAAAGCATCACGTAAACATCATCTTTCTAATTATCTACTGATTGCGTTTTATTAATTTGTTTCACATTATGCCAGGGACTCTTGGTCCTATTTAACTTGATAATTGAGGGTAGAATTAAGAATTTTTCAGGATTGGGAGTCATTTTTCTAGTTCAAAGAGTAATTACTTGGAATCATAAAAGTGTTGGGTACTGTATTGTCAGAGGAAAGCAAATGATTACATGTGGAGTTACGAGTGTTTTGGCTACATAGGAATTTTGCTCCACAAATAAATTACTCCTACCACCACTTCCAACTTTCCTCTTCTATAGGAATACATCTCCATTTTTAAAGAATTTATTGGAATTGGCTTTATAAAAATTTATTTCTTAGCAGACTTTGCTAGAACACATTTATCCTAAATAAAAGGAGATTGTTGAATCAGTATACATAAAAGACCCTAAAAGAAAACATTTGTTTTATTACAAGCACCCAGGAGGATTTTTTATAAATATGAAAGATGTCTTTCCTCTGACATAAGTAAATATTTCAAAACAAATTTTTATGATAAGTGATTATATTATAGTAATGTGTGGGCTGGGATTGGCAGTAAAGTTAGCAACATCATTTATTGCTTACTAGTCTAGTATATTACACTTCTTTGGCCTTGGTCCTTTTTCTGAGTAACCCTCTCTGTGGAAGTCCTCAGAATGCATAGCTTCATTCTTCAGTGAGACTGATAGGACTGGTAACCCCCTAGAAGGTATTTCTTTTTTTTGTAGCTCAGTATCCTGAGATGTTCTCACATACAAAGTAAACATTTTCAAGTGATATGGACCAGTCCTAAAAGAAATCACATATTGAGGACACAGTTCTTATTAGAACTGAAATTTGAAGTTAGTTTTCACTTTGTCCATCCATCCTACTGGAGTCTATGTAGATGTTTCCTACTACATTTTACTGTAACTATTGACATTTATCTATATTGGGAGGCAATTCTATATTGTAATACCTTCAAGTTAAAACACATGATTGTGGAAAAAGGAAAAAGCTGTTAAGATCTTGGAACCCAAATTTATTTGTTGTAGAAATTTTGTACCTAGGAAGGACTGGATGCTCCCTTCTCTGTTTTTATGTCTTATGTAGTGTGATGTGTGTTTTGATAATGAATTTGTGAAGAAAGGCATTCTTTGAAGTGGTGACTTAACCAGAGAAAAAAGTAATAATAATTTTATCCATCTGTCTCCACGTGACTGGTGCTATGTTTTACGTTCTCTTTTTATTTTCCAGAGCCACTCTTAAAACCTTCCTACAGTTGGTAGTTTATAGTCAATTTTCATTGCTTTTCAAAGATATGAACTTGCCAATCTGATAGTAAGCCTCCCCTTTAAAAGCAGTCATCTTTTAGTTCTGAAGCTTTTCTGATACTCTTCAGGCCCCTAAAGGAGTGCTAGGTTTGAAGATGATAACATTTACTCATTGTTATTTGGCCTGAAGGTGCACAGAAAGAAATGCTATGTCAAATTGCAGTATATCTAATAACTTTACTGCAGGCTTAATTTGCATTTTCCTTTTTGGTTGAAATCTTGTCAGTTCACTCTTGCATTTCTGGCTTTCTCCCATCCTGATGTGCTCCCTCGCCTTCCTGCTTCTTTAAGAAAAAAATGTTAAGCCAGTTGGGTAGAATTTTCTCAGAAATTTCTTGTAGGCATGCTCACTTAACCGGAAAACAGTTTGTGACCCATGACTTTTCAAGAAGGAGATAAAATTTTGTGTATCCAGGTTGTGTGTATATGAATTATGGGTTTAAACATTGAAAGTCCGATTCATTCCCTAATAGTTATTTAATAGGCCCAGTAGAATTAGTAATTATATTCCTTGAATGAGTTTTTAAAATACGTAGTATACTAAACACATCATTTGCATCATGAGAATTGTCTGAACCAATAACAGATTGTTTGTTTGCTCTGGTTAAGCCTAACTACTAGTTTTGCAGGTGTATTGAGGCTGTCAGTTCATCACTGGGGTGAGCAGGGCAGTCTCCTACCTGCCCTGCCTGTTTTTTGCCTGTTTCACTGTGACCCAGGCTGACTAATACAAATTATTGACAACATTGCCAATACATGGGTCAGTGTCTGCTCTGGCTTATTCCATTTTGTGACCCTTTGATTTAAGATATAGCTATAACCAGCAGCTCTTCACCATATTCAGTAATTCAGTGTAATATTTATTGGGCATTTACTATTGTGCCAGGTACTGCAGATACAGCAGTGAAAAAGACAATGTCTCTACTCTCATGGTGGTTTTATTCATATTGAGGAAGGGACAATAAAAGAAACACGTACAAAAGTAATTTCAGATAACAGTACCAAGAAAATAAAACAGGGTAATGGCATAGCAAGTGGCTGGGCAGGTTGAGGCACTGGTTGGTGCCACTTTGGAGAAATGACCCTGAATGATAACAAGGACCCAACCATGAGAAGGTCATTGTAGGCTGAAAGACAGCAAATAGAAAAGTGCTGAGTGGGATAGGCCAGTATGGCTGGACATAGTGAATGAGGGTGAGAGTGGTAGGAGAAGGGATCAAGTTTTTTCTTTTTCAGTTGAAAACCATGAGACAACTTTAAATGAAGGAGTGCTGTATCACTACAGTTGGCCTGTATTTAAAGAATACCTCACGTAAAATTTCCAGTATATAAAAATAGAAAAGCAGGGTGTGTTGGCTTGATACTCAAGAGGCTAAAGTGGAAGGATCACTTTATCCTAGGAGTCCATGGTTGTAGTGTGCTATGATCATAACTATGAAGAGCCACTGCACTACAGCCTGGGCAACATAGTGAGACCCCGTCTCCAAAAACACACAAAATAAAAAAAAAATCAGGATTATGGGCTAGGTGTGGTGGCTCATGCTTGTAAATCCTAGCACTGTGGGAAGCTGGAGGCAGGAGGATCACTTGAGGCCAGGAGTTCAAGAGTAGCTTGAGCAAGAGTGAGACCCCAGCTCTCCAAGAAATATAAAAATTAGCTGAGTGTGGTGATGTGTGCCTGTAGTCCCAGCTATTCAGGAGACTGAGGCAGGAGGATTGCTTGAGGCCAGAAGGCCGTAGTGAGGTATGATGATGCCACAGCACTCTAACCTGAGTGACGAGCAAGACCCTGTCTCCAAGGAAAAAAAAAATCAAGATTATAGAGCTTTCTTTATAAATTTTTTTGCATTATGAATGCAAAAATTTTTTTGCATTATGAATGCATAGTTTTACTGACATTTATATAAGAGTTCTGAACTATATCTATAGTAGATATATCTACTATAGCTAGATATCTATACATATATATCTAATAGATCTAGAAATTTTACAAAAACTGAAGACATGCTACCAAAAATTTGTGTCTTAACCTGTGAAGGGAAGTATAGCCTACTAAGCTTGTCAGATATACTGGTTGGATGAAGTGTGAGTGCCTTGTAATGCATATGTTGCATTCAAGGCCAACAAAAACAGCTTCTTAGTTGTCTCTGTAGCCTGCTTGCTTGGGTTCCTGGCTATCCACCTGAAGTGAAGACTGCCTGAGTCTGGCAGTAGGAAAACATCAAGAATTTGGCCTTCTACTTCTTCAGAGCAGAAGCAGCAAATGACAGGGAAATAACAGGGAAACTAGGAGAGCTGGGCGGCTTGGAAACAGGGAACCTCAGCAGTTTGAGAGGCAACTTATCAGAACTCCCACCAATCCCCACTTGGTTATCTGTGATATCTAAAAGCCTTACCTGTATAGTGTGAAGCCCCAAAACTGTGTGATGTGATTATATAGAGAGAATGCTTTCCAGTTCCCTTCATTTTGTGGATGCTTTGGTGGAATAATAATTTTCCATCATTTTTAGTTATGATAGCTGAAATATTTGGTCTCAAGGGGAGGACCAAACACAAGTGACAAGGCTAATAAATAGATTGTAGTAGCCATGTAATCATTCTTAGTGTGGGGGTGTATATTTGAAACTTCAGGCACTAAAACTCTTTGATGTATGTGCTATAGAAAATAACTTAACATGATGAAAGGTAATTAATTACCTAGCATATCTTTTTTTTTTTTTTTTCCCTTTAAGAGACAGGGTCTTGCTCTTTTGCCTGAGCTAGAGTTCAGTGGCACAATCATAGCTCATTGCAGCTTCAAACTCCTGGGCTCAAGCAATCTTCCCACCTCAGCCTCCCCAGTATTTGGGCACAGGTTCGTGCCACCATGTCTGACTAATTTTTTATTTTTTTGTAGAGACCATTTCACTGTGTTGCCAGGTTGGTCTCAAAACTGTGGCCTCCAGCGATCCTCTGGTCTCAGCCTCCCAGAGTGCTGGGATTATAGGCATGAGCCCCTGCACCTGGCTCTAGCATATCTTTATAAACTGTTGCCAAGAGATTTTGGGGTTGCACTGAAAGAAATTAACATCATTTCTTGCAGAAGGGTCATTTTTCTTGCTAGAGGACCAGTTCTAATGATCCCTGCCCTGCCCCATGCTAATAAGCAGCTAAAAAAAAGGCCCTTGGGAATTTTTTTTCCCCCACTTAACCATTATAGAAAGTTTTTTTATTTTTTTATTTTTTATTTTTTTTTTGAGACAGAGTCTCACTTTGTTGCCCAGGCTAGAGTGAGTGCCGTGGCATCAGCCTAGCTCACAGCAACCTCAGTCTCCTGGGCTCAAGCAATCCTGCTGCCTCAGCCTCCCGAGTAGCTGGGACTACAGGCATGCGCCACCATGCCCGGCTAATTTTTTCTATATATATTAGTTGGCCAATTAGTTTCTTTCTATTTATAGTAGAGGTGGGGTCTCGCTCTTGTTCAGGCTGGTCTCGAACTCCTGACCTTGAGCTATCCGCCTGCCTCAGCCTCCCAGAGTGCTAGGATTATAAGTGTGAGCCACAGCGCCCAGCCTAGATTTTTAAAGTACATTAAAAAATAATGATAGCAGGCCGGGCGCAGTGGCTCAAGCCTGTAATCCTTGCTCTCTGGGAGGCGAGGTGGGCGGATCATTTGAGCTCAGGAGTTCGAGACCAGCCTGAGCAAGAGCGAGACCCCATCTCTACTATAAATAGAAAGAAATTAATTGGCCAACTAATATATATAGAAAAAATTAGCCGGGCATGGTGGCACATGCCTGTAGTCCCAGCTACTTGGGAGGCTGAGGCAGCAGGATTGCTTGAGCCCAGGAGTTTGAGGTTGCTGTGAGCTAGGCTGACGCCATGGCACTCACTCTAGCCTGGGCAACAAAGTAAGACTCTGTCTCAAAAAAAATAAATAAATAAAATAATGATAGCAGCTGACCTTAAGTATGGCGGTATGATTGTTATTCTCATTTTACAGATGAGGAAAGAGAGGCTCAAAATGGTTAAGTCCCTCACTCTTAAGTGTGAAGCTGGTATTTAGGTCCTAGCTTTCAAAGCCTGTATCCCTAGCCATTATGTTCTACTGCCTCTTGTAGTGGCTCTATGAATTGTAGACCTTCCTTTTGAGTTACTACCTGTTAAACTTTACTCATATGTAGAACTATATTTAAATTCAAAAAGAGGATTATTTTACAGTTTAGCCACTGATGCTTTTCATCAGAGTGGCCATCTCCCTCTACATGTTCTCCAGTGTAGGTTTAATTATTATAATAATCTTTTGTTTAAAAATTTAAGGCCCCAGCTGCCTTTAGAATTAAGTGCCCCAAGTTTTTATACCAAATACAAATCCATTATAACCTAATTCCAGTTTACTATATCCCCATTTTGTTATTTCCTCATCTCTATAACTTTCAATATTCAATTTGCCCCCTAGAATGTTGCCTCTCCCAACTTCTATCCTTATCATTCTTCAAAGCTCAGATAAAAGTGATACACTTCACTAAGCTCTCATTTGTGTTCCATGGCTCTGTAAATACATACCTCTTTACAGCATTTCTCACATTCAGTTATGGTCATTTGTGTTAATCACTCTAAGTTCTTTAAACATCTGATTGTTTTATTTTTGTTTCTTGTACCTAACACCAGAAGATGCCTAGAAAGTTTGGATGATTACTGAAAGAAATTACAGTATTTGATTATTAGTAGTTGTGTAATTGTTATGAGTTCGTTTATTTAGATGTTAACATCAATCACAGAAATGTTACAGTCAGGCTAAAGTGATGAAACCATAAATACAGTTGGGTTTAAATCTTTCATAGTTTAAAAAAATCAGTTTCTATATTTTATGTAAATGTGATATTCATCCTTAACATTTTAAATGGAGGTTTAATCTTTAAGAAGATATATAGTATACCCAGCAATTAAAAATGTAGATCAGTATTTACAAATGAGGTCACAAAAAATAAAAAAATAAAAATGTAGATCAGTTTTAATATATGAGAAATGGGATTATTATTTGGATATTTACCAATGCTAGTTGAAACAACTGCTTGTAAAGATGTCAGAGTTGATGCATTGTAGATAGACGTAAATTACTTTTTCAATAAAATTTTGAGGTAACAGCTACCATCAGAAAAGAGGACTTGAAATTTTTATTTGACTGAAATTACAAGCTGAACATGTATGTATGTCTGTGTGTGCATAGCACCGAATTAGGTCATTTATAGATGCGAAAGTGTGATAGATGCTCTCAACATAAAGTGAACTTTAAATAGGTAGTGAACAAGATTCTGTATATTAAGGTTCATTAGTGGCCTAAGATATAAATTTGTTTATAATTTTTATCATAATTCCCTTTCATGTAAACCTTATGTCTGTGATTGCAGTATTTTCCTTAGATAAGCCTCACCCTCTAGTCTAGTGATTTCTAGTTTGGTTCCTGTCCCAGCACACCTGAGGAAGAAGGAAAAATGCGCATCAATAAGTAAGGTTTACTTTCAGTGATGAGGGTGGAGGGGAAGAGAGATTAGTAAATCTGGGGTGGAAAATAAAGGCCTTGCAGTGGTCTGGTAAACTGTAAATGGAGGTGGTAGTAGCTGGAGGGGCAATCTCTCCCTCCTTTCTTCCTTGATAGGAAATCAGGAAAAAAGTACTGAAGTAGGTGGATTTACAGATTTAGGTAGGAAAAGGTAGAGACCTCTGAAAGATCTGAGCTAAGCTAATGAGAGGAGGAGAAGGAAAAAAGGAACTAACTGGGAAAGGAAAGGGGGTCTAGAAAGAGAGGTTAGAAATTAGGTCTTACTTGTTTTTCCCCATAGGCATAGTTTGCTACTTTGTACAAATGAGAGATATCTGAAGGAGAAGCAGAAAAAAAGAGAAAGCCTTCAGGGAATTTATGAGCTAATGAGCACGGATGGATTAATTGGCTCTGTTAGGCCTGGGTTCCTAGGAAGAAGATCCACACGGTTTGCCATTTTTCAGACTTTTCATGTAGAAGCTCTGGTATTGTTAGGATATGGACATGCTGCATTTCCCTTCCTCCTTTTCTTCCCCCACTCCTTTTTATTATCTAGGTAGCTACACACCTGGAATTTTGGCTCTAGAATAATTCAAAAGATATATTGGCCAAGAAAGTATCTTCAGACAAAAATCATGCATGTGTGATTTTTTTTTTAATACTTCTTGGCCATTTTAGAACTCCACTTCTTAAATGCAGATGCTTGATCTCTGGGCCATGCTTACTTCATGTTAAGTAGCCTTTCAGAATGGTGTTCAGATTTATTCTAAGCTCTTTACATGAAGTCTTCTAATGTCCCTAACAAGGCCATAGGGTGGGTAGAGGGAGTCTTAGTTTTTACTGGTTTCAGGGTCCATCCTCTCAACCAGTCCACTTTGAGGAGAGTTAGTTAGTCTGACACCACTATTGTTATTAACAACTCTTCATGTTGCAAGTAAAGCAGTCTAATTAACTCATCTAAATAAAAAGATGGTCTTATAAAGATATTTGTGTATGTGTCTGAGGACCCAAGAACTGAAGTGTTCAGGATATCAGAAACAACAGAAGCTAGGAATTCTTTCCAACTCTCATCTCTTCTCTTTGCAGATGTGTTTTATTTTTTTCTCACATTGCAGACTGCTGTTGGCTGCCCCACAGCCTGCCTAAAGGAACATGACCACAGACACCCAGAGAGAAAATTCTGGGGGTGAGGGTAGGGAGCAATTCTTAAACTCCTGGGTGAGGGCCCAGTTAGTCTGGCCTGATTAGTTTGGATCAATCAGCTATTTTGGTGAATAAAGTCAAAGGGTCCAGATGACACAAATATTGATCATTAATTTAACAAAATAAATATTTGTTTCTAAAGAAAGAAACCTTATTCACTTATTTAGATTTTAATAAACTAACTTACTGTTTGAGTTTGTTCAGCGAGAATAGGGACCATATCAACCACTTAGCCACAGGGCTTAGAAAGTAGTTACTGTTCAAACTGTTTGCTATGAATGAATGAAGGAATAAATGAATAGTTTTCCTGAAAGAGAAATGAAAATAGAATTCAGTTTCTGGTCATGTCCAGTGGCTTAGATACAAATAGTTGGTCTATTGGAGCAGAACGTAGATTTTTAGCAGCGGAGATGAGGACTGTGTTTTTCCTGGGGGATAGAGACCTATAAGGAAAATATAAACTATTCAAGTTAATTTTAGCCATGTAATACCACATCTCCTTTTTCTTTAAATCAATTTTGTCCCTTTTCCCTCCTTTCCCTCAGTCTCTATGTTTGTCTCTCAGCACTTCCTTTTATTCTCTATAACTTATCTCTCAGGCGAGTATAAAATGGAGATATTTTTTTTTTTTTTTTTTTTTGAGACAGAGTCTTGCTTTTGTTGCCCAGGCTAGAGTGAGTGCCGTGGCATCAGCCTAGCTCACAGCAACCTCAATCTCCTGGGCTCAAGCAGTCCTGCTGCCTCAGCCTCCCAAGTAGCTGGGACTACAGGCATATGCCACCATGCCCGGCTAATTTTTTCTATATATATGAGTTGGCCAATTAATTTCTTTCTATTTATAGTAGAGATGGGGTCTCGCTCTTGCTCAGGCTGGTTTCGAACTCCTGACCTCGAGCAATCCGCCCACCTCAGCCTCCCAGAGTGCTAGGATTACAGGCGTGAGCCACCGTGCCCGGCCTGTTTTGTATTTTTTAAATACAAGTTTTGTGTTGCTTGTTCCTAACCTGAAAAAATGAATGGTATATGTGCCTTTATTGAAAACTATTTGCTGCTTGTATATAAAAAAGTAAGAATTTAATAGACTCTCCCACTGGGGAAGCATTTGTTTCCTAGGCACCTTTGGAAGCAACCACATTAATGAATTTAATTTGGTTTATTATTTAGATAAATTGATTTTCCCCCATTTTGTTAATAGAATGTTAATAGAGTCAGGTTGGAAGATACAAATAGTGACTCACAAAGCCACATGAGTTCTGAAAGCCATCCCATAGCAGTAGTTAAACAAAGTATTAAATTTAAGGCAAACAAGAAAGTTGTTGGAAAGCAGTGGCAACATTAGCAAAGCTACAGGGAGGATAATTTCTTATATTTTACAGCAAATTTTGTTGTCTATGTAAAGAAATTATAGGCATTATTATGAAGAAAGGAGGTTGATTTTAAGATGCCAAAAGTTTTGTATTATATCAGAAAACGTCAACTTTTGATAGGTGACTTAACAGGTTAACTCTTGGCCATTAGAACATTTTTTGAAATGCCTTTGGGCAAGGCCTTTTATAGCTCGTTTATGATAATCACACACTTTGCTATAATAAAAGCTTGGTTTTGAGTTTCACAAGTAGAAATTCAGTTCTTAACTCTGCTTCTTATTAGCACTGTAATCTTGAGCAGATCATTTAACCCCTGGCAGCTTTATTTTCTCTTTTATAAATCATAGCTAATAACTGTCATCAAATTTTCCTTCAGAGGGCAAATATTTGTCACCATTTCGGGTAATATTTTAAAAACATGTCTAATTATTTTACTTTTTCACCTAAAATGCTCGGTGTCTACTTGGTAGCTTGTCTCATTTCAGTATTCACCTCTATTCTTCTTTCCTCCTCTGCTTCCTTCAAGTTCTGCTGTTACCTAAACAGCACTTGATAACTTTTCCTGACAGCTTTTATTTTAAAAAGTTTAAAAGAAAACGAAAACTTCTCCCGGCTCTCTTTAAGCTCTTTAGAGATTAGAAATTAGATAATCTTTTTCTTATAGTTTTATAAATATTTTAATTTAAAATATTTATGTAATGGGAGAATTCACTTTGGAGGAGATTTCTTTAAAAATGTGATAATATCCAGATGCTCACTGAATATAATGTCCATACTTTTTAGGTGTCAGTCAGTATGTCTTTGCTTGATACATACGGAGAAAAACAGATCAGGGACTGTAACTTTTTCTTTTCAAACTTTGTATTTTATGAGGAGGACATATTTCAGAAAGTCAGTTTTAGAGGGTACCTACAGCCAGGTGTAGCCTTTGGATTTCCTAATGCTTTTGACTTCTGCCCAGTCTCTCAAGTTTTAAACGGGAAATACACAGTTTGCTTTCCCTCCCTCAAATTATGGAATTTATTTTTAAAATTAAAGTGAATATACAGTGAATTGTGTTTTAAGACTTGTGGTATTCCCTGGAATGCATAAAAATCAGTATGAGGAGTCACTGCTCCAATTGATAATGTTTAAAATCGAGGATAAGAACATAGAAAAAAAATACTGGACTAGTTGTACAGTATTTTAACATTTTTAGGTTTTACATATGAAGCAGTCTAGCATTAGGTGTTATATGTTTAATATTATAATGGTTCTCAATCCTGGCTGCTATTGTAGTTTGCATGTAGTATTTAAAAATATATATATATATAGACACCAGGGCCCCACTCCATTGGAATCATCTTCAGGGAAGGTTCACACATCTGCATTAAAACAAAACTCAGAAGCCAGGGTGAGAACTAAGGAAATAATACATATTTTACAAGCAGTATACCTCTGATCTTAATTTCTATGCTTTTATGACATAATTATGAATTATTTGAAGTAAAGTCAGGGGAGGGAGAAAAAGAAGAATAAAATAAAGTCATTTAATTTTAGAAACTCTCCCCTTTACCCTTTTTAGACATTAGAAGGAAAACCTCAGGGTAAAGATGAGTGTAGCTGCATCAATTTGTAGATTATTGTTTGAAGAACTCTAATGAATTAAGATTATATTAAACTTCAGTATATTATTTTGTAGATAATCTAGGTAGTCCTCAAAATAAAAGGTTCATTTCAATACATAATAGCTTTATACTTAAAGGCATTAGGAAGGGGAGGTGAGTTTAGCATCTGTTTCCTGTGAGTTTTAAGCTGTTTCTAATAACTTCAGCTGCTGCCTTTGTGATTAAGTTACAGCACAGACAAGATATATATTTCATTTTAAAAGTATTTTGTTTAATTTTTTTGAGACAGGGTCTCACTCTGCTACCCAGGGTAGAGTGCAGTGCCATCATCATGGCTCACTGCAACCTCAGCCTTCTGAGCAGCTGGGTCTACAGGCTCATGCCAGCACATCCGGCTAAGTTTTCTATTTTTTTGTAATGGGTCTTGCTATATTTCTCAGACTTGTCTGAAACTCCTGGCCTCAAGCAGCCCTCTCACCTCAGCCTCTCAAAGTGCTAGGATTATAGGCGTGAGCCACTGTGCCTGGCCTGAGATACATAGTTCAGAAAAAAATTTTTTGAGCTTTTGCTGTTGATCTTAAGATTACTATTTTCTGCTGGGCATGGTGGCTCATGCCTGTAATCCTAGCACTCTGGGAGGCTGAGGTGAAGGCTGAGGATCGCTCAAGGTCAGGAGTTCAAAACCAGCCTGAGCAAGAGCAAGACCTCATCTCTACTAAAAATAGAAACAAATTAATTGGCCAACTAAAAATATAGAAAAAATTAGCTGGGCATGGTGGCGCATGCCTGTAGTCCCAGCTACTCAGGAGGCTGAGGCAGTAGTAGGATTGCTTGAGCCCAGGAGTTTGAGGTTGCTGTGAGCTAGGCTGACACCATGGCACTCTAGCCCAGGCAGCAGAGCAAGACTGTCTCAAAAAAAAAAAAAAAGATTACTGTTTTCTTATTAAATAGGGTGTTTGGAACAAAAGCTCTTTAGGATATAGATGAAAGACATTGACACAGCAAGAAGTTAAAGTATTTTAAAAAGTGTTGTGAATCTTTAGAGCAGAGTTTTTGTAACCGAAGAAAAATAGGAATATCTAGAATGAACGTCTAGCTAATAAAATTAGCCATTCATGTGGAATTTAGGATATAACTGATTTAGAGTGCTATATAAAAAATAGTTTCTCTTTTGCTTACAAGTTTTCAACTATAATGCATTCACTTATTAAGGATCACATGTCTTCCACATGCCCTGTGTTATATTGGGGAATACATATAGACAAGAGAGACTAGGTCCAGGCCCTGTTGGAGCTCTTTGTCTAAGGAAGCAAGGGATTTTGAATAAGAAATAAAAAGAGCTCTAAATATGCCTTTGAAAACTGCAAGGTGCTTCAGTGAGGCAACTCTTTTGTTCTTTTTCCAAAAGAGCAATATTGGCTTTTCTTGGAAATTTTAGAGCTGAAAGGGAACTTAGATCTAGTTCAATTCCTCATTTTACAAATGAGAACACTCAGATCTAGGAAGGTTATGTGACTTTCCTAAAATGGCTCAGGGAAGACTAGAATGGTTGGGATAGAACACTGGTCTCTGATTCTTAATCATGTGTACTCTCTACCTTGTCCCTAGGGGCATGTGACATTAAATGACATATGACAAATAGGATAATGCTGAATCTATTCAGACTTTTATTGATCTGCTTTTATGTTCTCTTTATACTAGATGATGGGATTACTCAAAATGATAAAGCTCTTATTCACAGTTCGCAGTCTCTAGCAGGAAAAGATGGGCAATTTGGGAAATCTATAAACTTGTTACTTGTTGCTAATTTAGCAGACTGATTAAGATGGCAGGTTCTAGAATCAGAGTCTCAGTTAAAAATCTTTAGCTCCCACTTAATAGCTATGTCGTTTTGAGGGGAACATAAATCTCTACTCAGTTTCTTTATCTGTAAAACAGGGATAGTAATGCCTACCTCACAGGGTTTTTAGGATTTAAAAATGTATATTACGTATTTGGAATAGTGCCTGGCTCATAGTAAGCACTTATTACATAATAGCTTTTATGACTATAAAAAGCATTCTTTTAAAAAAGTTATATTTTTCTTTTTTTCACCAGTTTTATTTATTTCCTTTATTTATTTATTTTTTCACCAGTTTTAAAGATGAGGAAGTTGAACCATAAAGAAGTTAAGTAACTTGCCCATGATCATACACCTAGAAAGTTTGGGAGCCAGAATTTAAACACAGGCAACTACTATGTTGTCTGCTTAGATTTAGGGGCTGAGCCAGAGAATGTGTCCCAAACCTAGTTCCGCCAATACTAGAGAAGCTCTCAAAATTATAAGCATCCTAGGATACTGGTGTCTCAAAAAGATAGTATGTTAATTGTGAGCTTTGCAGTAATACAGCTGCTTTCTTCTGAAGAGAGAGAGGACTAAAGTTTGGGGATGTTGGCTGTGTCATCCAAGTCCAACTTGCTGTGTATTTTTTATTTTTAGCCATGGGCCGATCCTAATTTGAAATTCAAAGGATTTGTGATATATTATGTGATATGTTAAATTACTAGTCACTCGTTGCATTTTATAAAGCATTGGACATAGTTTTTCTTTGGTTGGTTGGTTTTTGTTTTTTTTTTGAGACAGTGTCTCGCTTTGTTGCCCAGGCTAGAGTGAGTGCCGTGGTGTCAGCCTAGCTCACAGCAACCCCAAACTCCTGGGCTCAAGCAATACTTCTGCCTCAGCCTCCTGAGTGGCTGGAACTATAGGCATACACCACCGTGCCCGGCTAATTTTTTCTATATATATATTTTAGTTGGCCAGTTAATTTGTTTATAGTAGAGATGGGTCTCACTCTTGCTCAGGCTGGTTTTGAACTCCTGACCTTGAGCAATCTGCCCGCCTCGGCTTCCCAGAGTGCTAGGATTACAGGCGTGAGCCACCACGCCCGGCCTGGTTGGTTGGTTTTGGTGGTTTGTTTTTTAATTAGAGAAATGGCTACATCTGATTTGAGTAAAAAAGGTTTGAGAAGCAGCATTTTTACGACCTTCAAACTTTTGAGGAGGTTTTGACATGTGGAGAATTAAGGTATATAGTATAAACTTTCAGTACAAGGCAGACTAGGGTAATACTGAGAATTAGAAATCTTTATCATGCTGTTGAAAAATTTCTTTTCTTTCTACTTGTCCATTAATCTATCTTGCTTATTACTGCAAGTTGATACTTTTAAGTCCCTGCACAGAAGTTCTTCATATTGATTAGTAAGTATCTAATGTGATAGCTGGTACATGAATTTTTAAATATTTAATAGCGGTTTCTTCTAAGCAGCAAATAATTGGGACTTGCTTTTTTCCCCATCTGACAGTCTTTGCTTTTAAATTGGAGTGTATAGACCATTTACATATTAATTTTTTTTTATTTCAGCGTATTACGAGGACACAAATGTTTAGGTTACATTTATTGCCTTTGCCACAACAGAATCAGAGCTTCAAGCGTTTCCATCCCCCAGATGGTGTGCATCATACCCATTTGGTGTAAATATACCCACCCCCACCCCTCCCCCCACCTGTCTGACACCTGATGAATGTTACTATACGTGCATAAAGGTTTTGATCAGTTAATACCAATTTGATGGACATGTGGTCCTTGTTTTGCCATTCTTATGACACCTAGTAGAATGGGCTCCAGCTCTATCCAGCAAAATACAAGAGGTGCTACATCACCATAGTGGAGTAGAACTCCATGATATACATATACCAGATTTTATTAATCCACTCATGTATTGATGGGCACTGGGGTTGTTTCCACATCTTTACAATTGTGAATTGTGCTGCTTGCTATAAACATTCTAGTGGAGATGTCTTTTTTTATTGAGTATCTTTTGTTCCTTTGTGTAGACGCCCAGTAATGGGATTGCTGGATCAAATGGTAGTTCTACTTGTATCTCTTCGAGGTATCTTCATATTGCATTCCACAGAGGTTGTACTAGTTTGCAGTCCCACCAGCAGTGTATGATTCTCTCTGCATCCATGCCAACATTTATCGTTTTGGGACTTTTTGATAAAGGCCATTCTCACTGGAGTTAAGTGATATCTCATTGTGGTTTTGATTTGCATATCCCTGATGATTAGAGATGTTGAGCGTTTTTTCATGTTTGTTGCCCATTAGTCTGTCTTTTGAAAAGTTTCTGTTCATGTTCTTTGCCCACTTTTGGTAGGGTTCGATTTTTTTTCTTGCCGATTTTCCTGAGTTCCGTATAGATTCTGGTTATCAGCTCTTTATCAGATGTGTAGCATGCAAATATTTTCTCCCGTTCTCTAGGTTGTCTGTTTGCTCTCATGGTAGTTTCCTTGGCTGTGCAGAGCTTTTTAATTTGATCAGGTCCCATTTATTTATTTTTGTTATTGATGTGATTGTGTTTGGTGTCTTCATAAATTCTTTGCCTAGGCTAATGTCTGTAAGAGTTTTTGCAATATTTTCTTCTAGAATTCTTACAATTTCATGCTTTAGGTTTAATTGTTATCCACCACGAGTTGATTTTTGTGAGAGGTGAAAGGTGTGGATCCTGTTTCAGTCTTCTACATGTGGCTATACAATTTTACCAGCATCATTTATTGAATAAGGATTCTTTTCCCCAGTGTATGTTTTTGTCTGCTTTGTCAAAGATTAATTAGATGGCTATATGAGGATAGTTTTATATCTGGATTCTCAGTTCTATTCCATTGGTCTCTGTTGTTTTAGTTAATATAGCCTTGTAGTGTAGCTTGAATTCTGGTAAGTTGATGCCTCCCAATTTGTTTTTTTTGTTTGTTTGTTTGTTTTCTTTTTTAAGATTGCTTTGGCTATACCATGTCTTTTTTTGGTTCCATATGAAGCATAGAACTATTTTTTCTAGATCTGCGAAAAACAATGTTGGTATTTTAATAGTGATTTCATTGAATCTGTAGATCACTTTGGATAGTACAGACATTTTAACAGTGTGGATTCTGCCGACCCAGGAGCATGGTATGGTTTTCTACCTGTTTACGTCCCCTGCTGTTTTCTTCCTCAGTGTTTCATAGTTCTCCCATAAGAGGTCTTTCACCTTCTTAGTTAAATATATTCCTAGATATTTTCTTTTCTTTGTTGCTATTGTGAGTTTTTGATTTAGTTCTCAGTTTGACTGTTGTTGGTGGATAGTAATGCTACTGATTTCTGTACATTGATTTTATAATCTGAGACTTTGCTGAATTTATCAATTCCAGTAGTCTCATGGCAGAGTCTTTGGGGTTTTCTAGTTATAAGATCATATCATCAGTAAAGAGAGATCATTTGACCTCTTTTGCCCCCACTCCCCCCATTTAGATGCCCTTGATTTTCCTCTCTTGTCTGACTGCTCTGGCTAGGACTTCCAGCACTATGTTGAATAGAAGAAGTGATAGAGGGTAACCTTGTCTGGTTCCAGTACTAAGCAGGAATGCTTTCAGTTTTTCCCTGTTTGGTATGATGCTGGCTGTGGGTTAGTCATATATGGATTTTATCCTCTTTAGGTAAGTACCATCTATACCTATTTTGTTAAGCATTCTTATCATGAAAGGGTGTGAAACCATCTGGTCCGAGACTTTTCTTTTTAGGAAGGTTTTTCATTGCTGCTTTAATTTTAGTACTTGATACTGGTTTGTTTGGGAATTTATTTCTTCCTTATTGAGACTAGAGAGGCTGTGTGTTTCTAAAAATTTGTTCATTTCCTCCACACTTTGTTTTTTTTCCCCTGCTTTGTTGCCCAGGCTAGAGTGAGTGCCATGGTGTCAGCCTAGCTCACAGCAACCTCAAACTCCTGGGCTCAAGCAATCCTGCTGCCTCAGCCTCCCAAGTAGCTGGGACTACAGGCATGCGCCACCATGCCCGGCTAATTTTTTCTATATATATGAGTTGGCCAATTAATTTCTTTCTATTTATAGTAGAGACGGGATCTCGCTCTTGCTCAGGCTGGTTTCGAACTCCTGACCTCAAGCAATCTGCCCGCCTCGGCCTCCCAGAGTGCTAGGTTTACACGTGTGAGCCACCGTGCCCAGCCTATTTCCTCCACGTTTTCAAGTTTATGTGCATAGAGGTTTTTATAATATTCATAGATGGTATTTTGTATTTCTGTGGTATCAGTTGTAATTTCTCCTTTTTCATTCCTTTAAGCTCCATTCTTTTCTGCTTCTTGTTAATCTAGAAAGAGGCATGCCAATTTTTTTTTCAAAGAACCAACTTTTTGTTTTATTAATCTTCAGTATAGATTTTTTTGTTATCAGTTTCATTTAGTTCTGCTCCGGTCTTTGTTATTTCTTTTCTTTTGCTGGGTTTGGGGTTGGTTTGCTCATCCTTTTCCAGTTCTTTGAGACGATTCATTAGATTATTGATTTGTGATCTTTCTGTCTTTTAGATGTAGGCATTTATGGATATAAATTTTCCCTCAGGACTGCTTTAACTGTGTCCCATAGATTTTGATAATTGACTCGGTGCAGGCTTTATACTTCATTCAAGTCATAACAGACCATATTCCTTGCTATGAAGAGTTACTCGCTTTGGGCACTCTTGCAAACAGAACACAGGGAATAGATATCTTCAGCAACTTTCAAGGTAAATGTAGTGAATTTGGACTGAGTTTGGTAAATTTATTGTATGTACAGATGGTGTACCTTCCACAACAGGAAAACATGAAGATATTATTACACAGATAAAGTATTAACAAATCCAAGTGCTCTCATTTCTTCTTATTGTATCTGGCAACAGCAAAATCTAGTGCTAAAGCTATTATTTTAAGTGACACTTTGCAACAAGTTATAAGTATTGTTAACTGTATTTGTGCATAACACACTAAAGCTGAAGGATGAGGTATTCAGTGTGGATTTGTCTTATCATTCTAGAGCAAGATGGCTATGGCAAGGATAGCTGTTAGCCAAAATTTTATCTCTGTGAGAACAGATAGTTAAATTTTATAAAGAACAGAATCAGTGATGTGTAATATCATGTCAAATCCAAACGACTTGAATATTTCTTTGCAAGATAAAACTAAGTCTGTATATGATGTGTGGCAAAAACTGAGCATTTTGAAAAAGCTATCTTTTTTCAAAACACTTCAGAAAGAAATTTCAGATGAACATAAAGGTTATTGATGATACATATGAATCATTTGAAGAATATGCAGCTGTTATAGACATATTAATTGGAGAACACAATGAAAGGTTCACTGACTTTGAGAATTATGAGATCACACTCAAATTAGCATTTCCACCTCACCTAGTTATCACCAAGGCACCTAAAGAACTATAGATGGAATTCATTGAGCTCTTAGTAGATGACATGTAAAAGTCATTGATGCTAAGAAAGATCTCATTGAAATATGGAAAAATGCAGGATACCCATGCCTTCGGCAACATGCCCGAAAAAAATGCTTTCTTGCTTTTCAGCATCTTACTGCTGCAACTGTACATTCTCCTCCCTGATCCAAATCAAGTTGCCCTTAAGGTTACAAATGACTGATACCCATCTAGAGGATCGGCTGAAACTGCAGACCAAATATTCAAATGCTTTCCCACAAAAAGCAGACACATAGTCTTCAAAAGGCTAATTAACCTTAACAAATAGTTTTCAGTTTTTGAAGTTATTAAGTACTTAGTAGTTACATTTTTACAAAATAATGTACATTTTTAAGTATATCTAATTGAAGTTTCTTGAATGCGTCTTTGATTACAGTTAAGTTAATGTGGCCTTCCAACATGAAAAGGTTTTCTACCCCTGGAACATGACCTTTTTTTTTCAGTTCAGTATCATTTGCTTTTATATATCACTAAACTGTCTCATCTTAAGTGAGATACTGAGGCGCAAAGTATTTTAGGGCCTTGGTTTGTTATGTAAACTGAATTCAGAGTTTGAGAGCTTGAGGAAGTAAGTCTGAGTCTCTTACATGCACTATGTGTCAAAACTTAAGAGCATTTTTTGTGATGTGAAATCTGATTACCACAAGTTACTAGTGTTTTTAGATTTTTAAAATTTTTAATTTTGATTCTTGAAGTCATATATAAGATTTTATGCTTTTTGAGGAATGAAGATTTCTCATTGTAGAGCACTTCTTAAAGTAGAATGGACAATTAAAACTTAGTCTGACTCTTCTGGAATAGATGCTGAAAAGCTCAAATTTTCCATACCTCCTATCTATTAATATTAATAATTATTAATAACTGTAACCTCTGAGGAGGGCAATGGCTTATTTTATTTGAATAAAGAACCCTGTTGTAGTAGGATTAGTAGTTATGGTATAACTTTATACCATAAAGTGTCCTATATGTCACTATATTATGCCATATTATATATACTATATATGTTATATTTACATATAAAGTATATGTTGTAGTAGTTTACAGTATGATTATTCGGTATAAGGCTTTTTGTTGGCAGGAACATAGTTTGAGGACAGTTTTTTTTCAGATTTTCCAGATTAAAATTGACTTTCTTTGGGAAGCCGTCTGTCCCCCCCCCACTAAGTTTTTTTTGGGGGAGTAGAAAGGGGGACAGGGGAGCCTGTTTACTGAAGGATTTATAATTCCTAACATGTTGCTTAGCATATAACGGTGCTAAGTATTTATTGACATTCTGAACTGTGCTATTAATAAAAATCAGTCAGAATCATTGAGTTGCACAGCTCTGTGGCACACCATTCACATAATACGGATTTTTCTCAATTCCGAGTTTACTTGCTCCATAAATTTGTCTTAAGTCTTTGGTTCCTGCTTCTATTAGAGTAGCATATAATGGTATTTGAGGACAAAATTATGTGGTTAGTTTCTATTATACATAGTCAACTTTGGATAAATGAAAGCTATAATAATTTTCCTTCTCCACTCTAACCTCCCATAATCATTTCTCCCCTGCTTCTTATTGGTTTATTTTCTTTTAAACCAGCACCCTTCTAGCTCCTCCAGAGCATCCATGAACCAATCTTCCTTACCATGGTCATGTGTAATTACTGTATGACAATTAGGACAATTGACAATCCAAGTGACTCTCAAGTCTATCTCTAGCCATTCTTTTTTTTTTTTTTTTGAGACAGAGTCTCACTTTATTGCCCAGGCTAGAGTGAATGCCATGGCGTCAGCCTAGCTCACAGCAACCTCAAACTCCTGGGCTCAAGCAATCCTGCTGCCTCAGCCTCCCAAGTGGCTGGGACTACAGGCATGCGCCACCATGCCCGGCTAATTTTTTCTGTATATATTAGTTGGCCAATTAATTTCTTTTTATTTATAGTAGAGATGGGGTCTCGCTCTTGCTCAGGCTGGTCTCGAACTCCTGAGCTCAAACGATCCGCCCACCTCGGCCTCCCAGAGAGCTAGGATTACAGGCTTGAGCCACCGCGCCCGGCCTCTAGCCATTCTTAACTGCCCTCTGGAGTCAGTATTTTCTAACAGTGGAACTTAAACCATGTCTGAAAGTTGATTCTTCTTCCCAGATACTATTCCTGTGTTCCTATATCCCTTTAATAATTTTTTTTCTGGGTGCACAGCTTACAGATATTACCATCTTTATATCCTAAGTTACAGTTGTACTGATTCAAGGTTTCTTCTTGATATTTTTTGACCATTTACAATTTTTTATGCTATTAGGGCTCCTTTAATAAGGTTTATGATATTAATATATAAAATTGGAGTATGTAAAAATAATCAGTGGTCATGCCAGGTGTCTGTGTATGTGTGTGTGTATGTGAGGAGGGGAGAGAGAGAAATTGGGGGCGGTTTCTCCTAGGTGCAAGCTTACAGCTAGCTAGCCTGGTGTTTGTTAACCTTCCCTTTCCCCTCATAAAGGTTGATTTCTTTTTCTGTCCTTTCCTACTTGTCTATTTTATTACATTTCTCCTCATTTCCCATTTCTTTCAACCCCTCAAAGCACCCATTCTAATGTGTTTCACTATTTGTATGTGATGTTCTTGCAAAATGTATTTAAGGTGTTTATATTTTTAACTTAGGTAAATTATGTTATCCAATTCTGTTCCCTATATTTTACTAAGCACAATGGTTTAAGCTCTCTTCCTGTTGGCTATGCAAGCATCTAATTCATTGCTTTGAACTGCCACATAGTATTCCAGGGGGTATACCCATTCTATCTCAGAAGCTTAGATTGCTTCCAGCTCTCCATCACCACTGGCAGAGCAAACGTGAGCATTCTAGTACATATCTTTTTGTGTCCTATGTTCTTTTGTGTAAGAATTTAGCTGAATTGCAGGGGATCATAAGGTTTACTTAAATTTAATTTGACTTAAGTTGTGCCAGATAGCTCTCCAGAGTGGCTGCATTCATCTCCATGCCCACCATAGCAGGGCATGGGAATTCCTTTGTCCTTTTGCCATGTTCTGATTTTCTAATTTTTGCCAAGCCTACCCTAAACTTACATATGGAGAGTATACGAACATCTAGGTCACTCTTAGAATAAAGTAGGTGTGGTGTGGAGGTGGGGAGGGTTGTTGCTCTACCAGGTAGGAAAACATTTCCTATTACTGCACTGTTTTTATTACCCTGGCAAAGTGGTAAGATAAACAGACCAATCAACGAGGCTGACTTGAAGCACTCAGAGATAGATAACATGTATGTATAGGATTTTCATTTATGATTATGGTGGCACCAGAAAAACAATGAGGAAAGGATGGGCTTGTTTAATAGATGCCAGAGGGAAAACTGACTCATCGTATGGAGGCAAATAAAACTGAATTTCTACCCAAATCGTAAACAAAGGTAGATTAGATGGATTAAAGGCATACATGTGAAAGGTAAAACTATAGAGTTTATAAAAAGAATGTGACCCACAGTCTGGGAATGATTTAAGTCTCTTTTCAAAAGCACAACTCTTAAGGCAAACTAAAGTGAATTTTATATGAAATTTAAATTTTCTGCTTAATAGAATATTTTCTTCTTTTTACTAGGATCTAAGTGTCTGGCAATGTGCATCACACACTCTTTAGGAGAGGGGAGGCTGAATCAACTGCACATATATACTCTTTTGGCAGAAGGAAGGAAGCTTCTGTTTACCGAGTTGGCCCCATTTTACTCAGCAATGAAATTGGAAGCTTCCACATGATATTTCCCTCCTTTCCTGGGAATATATAGAGAAATATATAGTATATTCAGTGTTTCTGTACATATTGTTTATATCAGTTACTTGGGGTGGTTGTTAAAAATGAAATTTCTTTTTTCCATCTCTCTCTCCCCCCCATTGTTTTGATGCTATATGGGTGTATGGGTGGGAAAGGATCTGCATTTTTTTAAAACCCCTCTAGAGTAGGGACTGGCAAACTTACTTAGTAGAGGTCCAAATAGTAAATATTTTAGGCTTTGTAGGCCACGTGTTCTCTGTTAGAGCTATTCAGCTCCACCCATAGTGTACAAAAGCAGCCATAAAACTTTATTTATGTACACTGATATTTTAATTGTATAATTCAATTTAAAATTCATATAAATTTCATATGTCACAAAATATTATTTTAGATTTTTTTCTAATCATTTAAAAAAATGTAAAGACCATTCTTAGCTAGCAGACCAAACAAAAACAGGTGGTGGGCCTGATTTGCCCCATATGAGTCAGTTTGCTAGCTCCTGTTCCTTAGGCAACCGAAGTTTTCAAACCAGTGCTCTTGCTTATCTGATATAATTAGCTGTCATTCCCTGTATTATTTGGGGAAAATTCTTGTGTCATGATAAGAATTTCCAGTACCTACAAGGGAAAGTAGTTCTTAATGGTCTGAAAGGGGTGATTAAATAAGTATCTACTAATGTAAATTTAATATAACATTTGATTTTTTTATTGCTGCTTAAACTTTTTCAAGAATAGATAATGGAGATGGAAACTGGCATGTTCAGGCTATATTTTTGAAGTATACCATTGAAGATGAAATTGTTAGTGATGAGAAATAGAAATAGCTTTTTTTTTAAAAAAAAAAAACTATGTCTAAAGTAACAATAGCTAGGTGTTTAGCTGCTTTTTTTTTTCCTTTTTAAATTGATTTATCAGGATGAGTAAATAACTGTTATCTTCAAATATTCTAAGGGCAAGGGCCAGGTATGCTGTGTAAGGTCAAAATTTTTATCATGTTACTACATACTTTAATAAGATAAGCCTGCTAGAGGGCTGTGGCTCACACCTATAACCCCAGCACTATTAGAGGCTGAGGCAGGAGGTTTGCTTGAGTCCAGGAGTTGGAGACCAGCAACATAGTGAGACCTCATCTTTCAAAAAAACAAAACAAAACATTAGCAGGGTTGGTGGCACATGCCTGTAGTCGTAACTATTGTGGAGACTCAGGAAAGAGGATCCATTGAGCCGAGGACTTGTAGGCTGCAGTGAGCTGTGATCGTGCCACTGTACTCCAGTCAGAGCAACAGAGTTGAGACCCTGTCTCTTACCAAAAAAAAAAAAAAAACCACAATTATTGGAACACCCAAAAGGGGGAATTTATTATACATAATTGTCATAGTTTCTTCCTTAAGTTGATGGAATAGTCTTTCTGATTGATGTCATAGGAAAAGGAATCTACTTCTTTTCCCTTTGGTTCTTGAGTGACCATATAATAATTAATAATTATACTGGGGGTAGAAATAAGCCAGAAGAAGACATGCATTAATGTTATGTTTCAGTAGAACATGATGTCAAAATGAGCATTTTCAAAGGAAAAAAAGGTGATAAATACTATTATCTGAAAGAGTAAGATATCTTATAAGTAAGATATAACTTATATCTTATAAGTAAGATAACTATATCTGAAATAAGTTTATTTTTACCTCTCAAAGGGTAGAAATACCTTGTGGTGTTAATATTTTAAAAAATATATTTCATACATTATTTGTAAATGTTTTCTGTTTAACCAGTGGGTTGTCTTTTCATTTTCTTGATGATATTGTTTGCAGCACTAAAGTTTGGTTTTGATGAAGTCTAGTTTGTTTTTCCTTTTGTTGCATGTGCTTTTGGAATTGTATCTAAGAAACCATTCTTAGATCTAACCCATATCTAACCCAAAGTCACAAATACTTACTCCTATGTTTTCTCCTAAGAGTTTAATAATTTTAGTTCTTACTTAAATTTAGGTCAGTGATCCATTTTGAGTTCATTTTTGTGTGTGTGGTGTGAGGAAGAGGTCCAATTTCATTCTTTTTGACCTAGCACCTATTTGGTAAAAATATTGTTCTTTCTCCATTGAGTTGCCCTGGCACTCTTGTCAAAAATCAATTGACTGTAAATGTAAGGGTTTATTTCTGGGCTCCCAAATGTGTTCCATTGATTTATATGTCTATCCTTTTGCCACTGCCACACTGTCTCAATTTCTGTAGCTTTGTAGTAAGTTTTGAAATTGAGAAGTGTGTGTCCTCCAACTTTGTTCTTTTTCAAGATTGTTTTGGTTATTCTGGGTCCCTTGCATTTCCATATGAATTTTGGGACCAGCTTGTCAAATTCTTAAAAAAAAAAAATCCAGCTGGGATCTTTATAGGGATTGTATTGAATCTGTAGACCAGTTTGGGAAATATATCTATCTTAACAATGTTAAAGTTCTGGTCCATGAACATGAAATGTCTTCACTTACTCGATCATCTTCAGTTTCTTTTGATGATGTTTTTTAGTTTCTAGTGTACAGATTTCACACTTTTGTAATATATATTTCTTCATATTTTATTTTTATAAATGGGATTTTTAAAAATTGCTCATGATGATTTTTGTATGTTGATTTTGTAACCTCAGCCTTGCTCAGGTTGTTTTAGTTCTAATAATTTTTTAGCACACTCCTTAATTTTCTCTATACAAGATCATATCATATGCAAATATGGATGGTTTTTACATCTTTTCCAGTCTGGATGCCTTTTATTTCTTTTTCTTGCCTAATTGCTCTGGCTAGAACTTCCAGTATAACATTGAATGGAAGGAAGTGAGAGTGGATGTATTTGTCTTGTTCTTGATCTTAGTGGGAAAATATTCAGTCTTTCACCATTAAGTGTGATGTTGGCTGTGTCAGTAGTGTCTTTTTAAGAGCCCAGTGCTTTCATTCTGATGAAGCCTAGTCTATCTTTTTCTTGTATGGTTTATGCTTTTTGTGTCCTAAGGAATCCTTATCTATCCAAGGATTACAAAGATTTTTCTTTTATGTTTTCTTCAAGAAGTTTTATAGTTTTAGGCCTTATATTTAGGTCTATTATTAATTTCACAATTCAATTTTTAAGATTAAGTACATATAGGGGAGTTGGTGGGAAGAGGAGGCACTTGTCACCAATAACTTGTTTCTTGGCAAGAACAAATTGGTAAAAATAATACATGTAAACCTGTAGTCTTGCTTTGTATGGTTTTTGCATTTGATAGTCTGCCAGTGCTCCTTAAAACTCTGGTGGTAGTTTTTGAGGGACATCACCCATTGACCATCTATGGTGGTCATATGTTATTTGTCCATCTAATATCCCCTTGGGGTACCAATATTCCTCATTTAATAATCCTTTCCATTCCATCTGATTCAAGTGGGTCTTCTCTTACCCCCAGCAGGAATCCATGACCCAAGCCCAATTCACCAGAGTGCTTTATCCTTCTACCCACAGTGATTGGTTCAGTGTGTAGGGTATTTGACCTAATCTGAACTGATGAGAGATATAGCAAAAGTATTAGGGAGCGATGTTTTTATAGATTATCCCTTTTTCTGATAACCTATCTTTTCCAAGCCATCATGTGTGGAGAGCCTGTCTCAAAGTGAAATCAACTCAAAATTGAGGGGTTGGTGAGGAGCTTCTTAATGACACTGTTATTCCATTGGGTCCATCCTTACCTGAGACCCTCCCATGGTCTTTTCAATTATGTGGGCCAGTGGCTCAAGCCTCTTTTGAGTTAGGTATCTGCACTTGTAACTGAAAAAATCCTAACTAATAAGCGTTTCATCTTGTCAAATAAATGTCTAATATTTAGGAGTTCAAATATGTTAGGATCTGTTTTATTAATCGACCGTAGAGGACCGGTAATTTTTGTGTGTGTTATGGGAAGCAGTAGCTCCTTCTGGCTTTTATAAAAGCTAGGAAATTCTGTTAAATACTCATGATCATGATACTGCTTTTGTGTAAGACTGAATTGAAGTGCTGAGAGGTGTAACTTTTAATGTCTGCTTTTAATGAATATATGGATTAATTGTTCATTTCACCAACTTATTGATGGTATTTTATGGAAGATTAACTGAATATAGAAGCTTCATACTTAGGAAGGCAGATTGTCCTCTGACAGGATTTTCAAGTGTAATTTTTATTACTTTAGAGTTGTAATTACTTTGTGAGACTGTATCTTTGAATTGAGAAATACTGTTTTCAACTTGTAGATTCATAGGAGCAGTTATTTTGGGTATGTATCTAATGTAAAAACTATGGAGTTCATTATGGTAGTAGTAAAATTAAACATGCTTAAAGGCTTAAATAGGTAGATCTTGAAAGTATCCTCCATTTTGTTTGGTTAACTAAGGGGCACAAGTATGCAACTTTTTATAGGAAAGACTTCTACCATTCTTTATGTTTTTAGTTTTAAATTTTATTAAATTAGCATATCAATAATTGATACAAGTTTTTATATTTGATTTCATTATAATACTTTGTTCAGTTATATGGAATTTTGCTCTGTTGATTTTGACCTTTAAAGTGAAAAGATTGTTAATTATTAGAAAGTGAAAATGTAGTGTTGGATTCTTGTCACAGCTGTTATTGATCAAAACTCAATTAAGCAGTTGTTAATTCTATGGAAGAGTTAGCACTTGTTGCTTTAAAAATAATTGTATGCATAGAAATGGTGCTTTAGGTCTTAAAGGCACTTATATGATACTTCCTTTAGTCCCTTCAAGTTTAAGTTCACTGAGGTGTGGTATTTAGGGTGTCATTAGCCATGTTTTCCAGATGAGGAAACTGAGGGCCAAACTGGAATTTGCACATTGTTCTGATTTTCAAGTTCCCTGTGTTATTTACACTTAAAAGTATACTTTTAACCCTTTGCACTTGCTTTTTTCTCGATTCCGTTATTCTACTTGGGATTTAATTTTTTAAATACCCCAGATTTTACAAAGCGTGGCAGTAGAATAAAAAACTGGAGTTTCTTTTCATACAAACTTATTTATTTGGATTATTTTATATTTCAAATTATTGAAACATTCAAAGAGTAATTTTAATCTCTATAATTTTTGCTAACCATGTCGAGTCACACTCGACATCCGAGTGCAAAGGGTTAAAGCTTAAAAAAAAGTGTAACCCTTTTTAAAAATAGGTTTCAGAGAAACCAGACATTTAAAACATTAAAGCTTTCTCTCCCCATCTGGAAGAGAAGTGGAAGTCATAGCTTTGTAGTAAGGCATTATTTTCCTAGTGTATTGCCAAGGCCCAACAACTGCTAAATCAACAAGCTCAGATTTCCTACTAAGTTTATGTCAGATTCTGACTTTGCTTTCTCCCTTTCTCCTTCCATTAATGCCCAGTAAAGCCACTTCTGGCCTTCACTTATCCAGATTCTCCCTGGAATGCACCTCTCTCTTCATACCATTCCAATGGGAGCTCCCTCCTCTTGTGGATTTGTTTCTGGGCCCTGACAGATTAGCAGCAAAGGGCTTTAGAAAGGTGATATGGGAGTTAAGAGGTAAGAGGACAATCAGAAAATTAACGTAGTGATTGTCAAGAAAGTTTCAAGAAGGCAGGGCTAGTCAGCCCTTGACAAAAAGGCCAATGAAGAAAATGGGAAATGGCATTTAATTTTGAGACTGGAAGGTCTTTGGTGACCTTTAAGAGACTAGTTTACTGTAGAATATTGAGGTAAAGTAGGATTGAATCGCATGCAGAAGGGTTTGTGTGTGGGAAGCAGCAGAAAGTTGGCACTAAAGGGCACCAAGAAAGGTGGCCCAGTAGCCTGAAGTGGGTAGAGGTGTTAAGGAGTATGTGACATTAGTTTTTTTTTTCTTTCTAAGTGAGAAAGTTTGAAATTTTTATAACCAAGTGTTAGATTCATTGATAAAGTAAGAAAGAGGGATTAAAGACCATGTTTGTCTAGGGAAGAAGCACACATACTTCTGGAATGAAAGAGGAAAAGAAGAGAGGAATAAGTATAGATATTTTCATGTGGGGAGAATTGAAGTCTGAGGGAGCAAGGGACACCCAAGACAAGTGAGAAATCCTTATCAACAATGCCATTATTCAACACTTCAAGATATTATTTCCCAAACCCATGCTTTTTGGTTGCCTGTCAGACTAGAGATGTAACAAGTCAAATCACACAGAATTTATTTAGGAAATGGTTTGGCACACAAAAGTTTTACTTCTCTTGCCTCTTTTGAAGAAGTTGTCACATTGGTGTGGTGTCAGCCTGGTGAGAACAGGACTTGCTTGTGGTTTGGAAGCTCTCTGTGGGCAACTCCAAGAGCTGTTGTGCTCTGCTTTCTTTCGAACCTTCTATGCTTTTGGAAACTGTTAACAGCGTATGCTCCTCTCAGGAATGAGTCTGAGTGATAGAGGGGCCGGTGACCTGTGAGAGGATTGCAGTGGCTTATCTGGGCTCTCTTGAGAGGCTGGGAGTTTTAAGGACAGAGTTGAGAGGTACTGGGCCAATTAGGCCCTGATGCTGAGACCTACCCCAGTCCCTTTCCCTATGGAAGCCCTATGGCAGATACAACTCAAGGGCTACTAGTTTTGTCTGGCAAGGATATTGAAAAAAATCACCATTTACTATCATCACCATTTTATAAATGAGAGGATACTTTTTTTATCATGAAATATGAACTTTATCAGAATGAAGGACAAATCTTTATATTAGTTAATTTTTTTTTTTTTTTTTTGAGAAAGAGTCTCACTGTCACCCAGGCTAGAGTGCAGTGGTGTTATCATAGCTCACTGCAGCCTCAAACTCCTGGGCTCAAGTGATCCTCCTGCCTCAGCCTCTGGAATATTTGTGATGACAGGTGCGCACCAGCACACCTGGCCTAATTTTTCTACTTTTTGTAGAGACAGGGTTTTGCTATGTTGCTCAGACTGGTCTCAGAATTCCTAGACTCAAGCGATTCTCCTGCCTTGGCCTCCTGAAGTGCTAGGATTACAGGCATGAGCTACCACGCCTGGCTTATATTGAATAAATGAAAATTTATGAAATAATGTAATTGAAAGAATGTAGTGCTTTCTCCTTATTCTTACTACTCATGTGTAAGAACCACTGACCTATAGCACTGAAGCAGTTCATTTTGGGCAACTTGTTCTAAATACTTATTCTCCCTTCTCCCTACTCCTCAAAAGTGAAAGAAGGGGAACTTTTCTCATGGTTGAAACCTGGTGTGCTTGTGTGTGTTGGGTAGGGGACAGTAAAGGAGAGGGTTGCCCGTATGACATTTTTATATTGGGCCCATTTCTAAATCACCGTGGAGTTCATATCTACTCCACATTCCTTTTACCCATCCTCTAACAGTTTACCTTGTATTTTCATCATTTCTTATTGGATTCCCCTTTTAGCTGGTAGTTTTATGAAAGTAGGCACTAGCTTTTACCATTTTTGTATATCTTGTCAAGAATTTTGCCATAAGTGTTAAAGGGAAATGAAACTGATTCCTAAACTCAATACAAGTTACCTCACTTGAGCACTCCTAGCCAAACAGTGCAAGGCCAGGCCCTTCTGCTCTGCCAGTAGGAGTTGATGGGAAAGGAAATGATGTTTAATCTTTGACCTACTTTTCATCTCTTTCCAGATAGTAATGTGCCTACAGCTCTCTTTTCACTCTCTTGGTAAATTCCTGCTTGCTTTCTCTCCTTAAGCAGAAGTATGAGGCATGGAAATTTTCCTCCTTCTCCAACACCACCACTCTTCTCTCTTTACCTGAGCACATACCTCATGTTTCTCCATGTCCTTGTGACTTTGACATTCATATGGATGACCCATATCTGTCTGCTTTCCAGGTTCTTTACCCAGAAACATTAGCCTAAATGAAGCTGCACTCACCTCCGAGCAACAACAGTAGGTGATTCTGTAGAGCTGTGGTCCCCAATCCCCTGGCCCAAGGCCCAATCCCCCTGTGGCCTGTTAGGAAATGGGCCTCCCATCGCTGCCTGAGTTCCGCACTACCACCTCACCCTGCCCACCAACACCCCATGCCCAGTCCATGGAAAAATTGTCTTCCATAAAACCAGCCCCTGGTGCCAAAAGGGTTGGGGACTGCTACTATAGAGAACAGGCTTTGGAATGCATAGGTTTGAGTCCAGCCTCTGCCAGTTAGTAGCTGAGTGTGACATTAGGTTAGGGTTAGTTACTTAAAGTCTCTGAGCCTCAGTTTCTTCTAATGCAAAACGGGGATAATCATTCTTTCCAAAATGGTATTTTAACCATTTGTGGTTTTGCTTCACATTTTGCATTGCATGTAAACTTTCCTCCCTGGTTTTTAAGGTCCTTAATGATTCTGCCACAGTCTGCCCTTCCAGCAGGCAAACTTCTTTGGTATGTAGCATAACACTGAAAAAATAGTAAGGTCTAAGTAGGTGGGTTTTTTTACTGGTTTACTGTACTATCATAAAACACATTAGGATTTATTTTATTTTATTCTCTCATTCTTCCATGCATAACAGTCTCAGCTGCAGGAGCCAATGAAATTTTCCTTTACTTCTTTTTGAAGAGGCAGTCCAGAACCATGTCCAGGGTGTAGGTTTTGCACATAGCAGATGTGTAAGGATATCTTGAAGGATAGCTGTGATTGATACTATTATTGCCAAAGGGGAAAGTCATTTTGCTCTACCAGACTGAAACTCAGAGGCTCACTCCTCTGCCAGCCTGCTCTCCCAGCTGTCTGCTCCTTGGCTTCTGGGTGCTGTCACCTTGGCTGGATGACAATGAACATTCTGTCCCCTGATCAGGTTTCTGTGAGGTTTGAGACCAGTGCTATAGCTGCTGCTCCTCAAGTGTTGGTGACTGCATCTCACTGACTTAGTTATTTTGCTAAACAAATCTTGAGTGCTCTGATTTTATCTTCTTAGCAATGTCTCAGCTGGTCTGCCTCATGGCTCTGTGTGGTGCTCATTGTTAATGTAAGTACACATTAACAAAACACTAAAATGGCCAAATATTGACAACAACTTTAGTTAACAAAATTCTGGGAGAAATATAATTAATTGTCAAAAATGCACTGCATTTCAATGGCTATCCTGAGTTTATGTGGTGCTCGTCTTCATGCTTATGTGATCTTGAAAGTGTCTGTTGGTGAGTTTCTAAACCTGTGAGCCCTGGTTCTTACAAGAAGCACAGTCCAACAAAGTTGCCAGGTGTAAACTAAAAGTTTTGCTTAAATGTATTTGCTTAAATGTATTTCCTTTCGATACACTTATCCCTTTATTTGCTATAAACCATGAACCCATTTAAATAGTGTTTTTATTTATGATTATTATTATTATTTTAGAGATGGAGTCTTGCTGTTTTGCCCAGGCTGGTCTTAAACTCCTGGGCTTAGCCAGTCCTCCTGCCTAAGACTCCCAAGAAGCTGCATTCACAGGTGTGAACCACCATGGCTGGCTAAATAGAATTTTTTAAAGAATATTAAGCCTTATTTTTTAACCTGTTGAAATAAAACTAGGCAGTACCTAAGAATGCACGGACACTATATTTTAAAAAAATTATTGCATATAACAGCAAATGAATCAATTAGGCATATAACCAGTAGTGAACATTTTCTGAACCAAAATCAGAGTACATGGTTTATTTTTTGAAATGTTACTATAACTGACAAGGTTGTACATGTAAAGAAAACCACATTTTATTTATTTAGTGAATAATGACTTAACTAAATGCTACATGGTAGTGTGCTTGAGATGTCCAGTTGACACTACTGCTGGAATAAACAGTTTTAGTGTCTTTCTGCTCTTTGAGGATTGAATGTAGACATCTTATTTGTGTGTGTGTTGATGTGTTCAGAGAATCTGTGGTTTATTGATAACTCTCTAGGATTGTTACCATGAAGTACTTATTGATTTTCCCAGAGACAATTTTGCTCTCATTGCCACTGCTTTAGTCCAGATTGTTAGATCTCCATAGCCTCTTAATTAGGTCTTATGCTTCATTCATTGAAGGTTGAGTGCAGATTCTTATTCTTGAATTGCCTGATGTTTTTAGTGTTTGGGGTTTTCCATTTCTTAAGAGAGTGACTGGTTTTTTGTTTGTTTTTTTATTTTTTTTGTTTGTTTTTGTTCACTCCTGTAGGCAGCATAAAACTATTAAATTCTGAATGGTCATTTAAGGTGCTTTATGAACTGTTCTCATTTAGTCTTTCCAGTTCCATCTTCATCTACATTTCTGCAGGAGACACACATCTCTGAACCAAAAGTTGTTCTCCATTTTGGTAACCCTCTCCCTCCAAAGAAAAAAAAAAAAAAAAAAACCTATTCAGCTTTCTAAGCATAATTGTTATTATACTATGAAACCTTTCCAGTTCTCTTTAGAATAAATTTCTATACCTTATGTGTTCCTTTTTTATATTTTTGTTATTTTAGTTTTGCATTGTACCATCTATAATATACAGCATGCACTGAACTACATGTGGTGAATCCATATTAGGCTAATATTTTAGGCTTGATTTCTGGGAACCAACTGGATAATCATTTGGAAAAGTAACTAAAACACCTAACACTATGCATAGGAGAGGAACTGGAATTGGTAAAAAGAGCTGTGTCATGTTGTTATAGGTTGTATGACATTATCTTTGTCTTTCCTTTGCATGTTTTTGTTTTTATTAAAATTATAAACTAACATAGTTTAAAGACTTTCTTTAAGGATTGTTATAAAAAACAACTGTTCCCAGCAGCCTTCCCTTGTTTTCTTCTCTAGTGGCAATGCTTGCACATCTCTGAGCTGATTATTTTGCTGTTTACTTTCCTATTTTTAGGTATAATGCCCATATTACTTGATGTTTCCATTTTTGCCTGTAACTCTTGATTCACAACGATGGATAGATAATGAAGATTTAGTTCTTTCCTCCCTAAGTCACACCCCTCCATCCTATTTTATTTAGATCAATATTGATCAGTATTCATTGTTTATATTATGTGAATGTTATTCACATGTAGCAAACTATGATTACTTTTTCTTCCCTGAATAACTTTTTTCCCCCCTCTGGAGTTACTCACCCTCAGCTTTTCTCCTCATCCTTCTTCCCTTCTGCTTCCCTCCCCACCCCATATATTTTAATATATATACTTGTCACTTATTCAACCTTATATGCTTTCATGATTGTCTAAACCTCCTCAAAAGATATTGAGATGCCATTGAGTTTTATCTTTTTTTAAGAAATCTCCCCTGGAGCCTCTGACTTTTCCCAGTTTGGACAGGCTACCTGCTAAGTCTGTATACGGCTGTCCTACTGGGCCCTCTTATCACTGTCTTTTTGGGGATTCTCTTTACTACTGTCCATTGAATTTTGTTTCCTTTATCTTATTTATGCCCTTGTTTTGTACAGTAAATCCCCCAGTAACTTCCTGAAAAGATTCTTGGGAGATAAATTTTTAGAGACCTCATATGTCTGAAAACTCTATTCTCCCCCTAGCACTTGATTGATAGTTTGTCTTGGTGTGGAATTTTTGTTGGAAGTCATTTTGAAGACATTGCTCCAGTGCCAGCTCACTCCCTCTGTTATTGAAATCCAAAGCCAATTGATTTTGGATTCCTAGCTATTTATCTCTTTTTTCTCCCTGGAAACTTAATGTGCCTTGTGAAAGTCAGGTTTCCTCCAATGTACTGTACCCTTTCAATCTGGAAACTCGTGGCCTAGTAAGTTTTCTTAAGGTTTTTTCTTGTTTTGTTTTTTTTGTTTTTAGGGTGGGGTCTCAGTATATTGGCTAGGCTGGTCATGAACTCCTGGGCTCAAGCGATATTCCCAGCTCAGCCTCCTGAGTGGTTGGGACTGCAGGTGTGAGCCACCTTTTAAGTTATTTGTGACCCCCCTCCTCTCTGTTTAGCCTTTCTGGATCACTCTTACTATTCAGATCTTAGACCTTCTTATGGTCCTTTAGTTTATGTATCTTTTTTCCTCTCCTATTTTCTCTCTTTGTTCGTTCTTGGGGAGATTTAAACTTTACTCTTCATTCATCTTTTGAAATCTTTTCTATTTGCTGTCATTTTTTGTGTTTAGATAGATAGATAGATCTTTGTATTTGAGACAGGGTCTTGCTCTGTCACCCAGGCTGGAGTGCAGTAGCGCCAACATAGCTCACTGCAATCTTGACCACCTGGGCTCAAATGATTCCCACCTAAGCCTCCCAAGTAGCTGGGACTGCAGGCATGCACCACTATGGTTGCCCAGTTTTTTAAATTATTTTTTGTAGAGATGGGGTCTCACTGTATTGCCCAAGCTGGTCTCAAACTTCTCACCTCAAGCGATCCTCCTGCCTTGGCGTCCCAAAGTGCTGGGATTACAGGCATGAGGCCACTGTGTTTGACCTGCTTTCATTTTTAATTTCCAAAAGCTACTGTTTCTTCTCTGAGTGTTGTTTTGTTTGGGCCTTATTCTTGTTCCATCAGTGCAGTGTCTTCTATCCCTCTGGATATTAATTAATGATGTTTATTTTGAAATTTTATTTCTATAATTTGTTTTCTGTAGTTGGCTATGTTCTAGTTTGTTTCGATCTTTGTTTTCCATGTTAGAAAGGAACCATGTTTCTTGGTTATCAATCAGTTAGTTAGAGAACCTTTAATGTCAGTATATTGAAGTCTTTTCTTTGGGCTACTCATATTCCCCAAAAGAGACTGCCAGGAGGGTGAAGACTGGGCTGTGTTCTGGGAACGGAGCAGAGGAAGAAAACTGGGAATCTTAGTGTCCTGCATGCCTAAGCTCATTTTCAGTACAACACCTCTGTCCCCCATTCATATTAAAGACCCCTGATACAGGACCCTCTGTTTTAACCTCTCCAGATAATAAACCTCAAACTGGCAGGATTTCTGTTGCTGTGTAACAGATAACTGCAAATTTAGCAGCCGTAACAGTACACACATGTAGTATCTCACAGTTAATGTGGGTCAGGAATCGGGCACAGTTAGCTGAGTCCTCTGCTCAGGGTCTCCCTTGGCTACAGTGTAGTCAAGGAGTTTTGGCTGGCCTGTGTGTTCATCTGTAGCTCCTCCAAGGTCACATAGTTGTTGGGAGAATTCAGTTCCTTTCATGTGTAGGACTGAGGTCCACAGCTTCTATAGGCCACTCCACATATGCAGTTTACACCATACTTGCTTCTTCAAGGCTAGCAGGAGACTCTCTTCAGTCGGTTAAGACTTAGTCTTATGTAAACAAAGCATAACCTGGTCTGGGGAATAGAATTGCATCAACTTTGCCATATACTGTTGGTTAGTAGCAAGTTATAGTTTCTGCCTGCACTCAATGGAAGAGATCAGACAGCCCATCTTGGAATTCTGCCCATCATAAAAGGTCTTAGAATTTGCTGCTTTTTTGTTTTAGAGACAGGGGTCTCACTCTGTCACCCAGGCTGGAGTGCAGTGGCATGATCATAGCTCACAACAGTCTCAAACTCTTGGGTTTAAACCATCCTCCTGCTTCAGCCTCCCAAGTGGCTGGGACTACAGGCATACACTGCTATGCCCGGCTAATTTTTTAATTTTTTGTGGAGACCGGGGATATGTTGCCCATGGTTCTTTAACCCCTGGCTTTAAGCACTTCTCCTGCCTCCCAAAGTGCTAGGATTACAGGCTTTGACTGCTTCGTAAACACACTTTTAACCAATATTTTTCCTTTAACCAGACCTATCACCGCCTCACTCCCAATTTCCACAGGCCCTTACAAATTCCTGTGTCTTTAAGGGGATTCTGTGGGATACATGGACTCAGTCTTGGCTTTTTTTTCACAGCCAGGTCAGGATTCTGTTTTCTTGGATATGTCAAACCCTTTTGTACTTGTCTATTTGCTATTAAGCTTCCAAACTTTTGCATTGTCTCCTCCCTTCCTCCCTCTTTGGAGGTTTATGCCTTTAAAAAAAAAAACCCTTTATTGTAATGTTGGTGGAGTTTGGAGAAGGAGTAAAAGTTGATGGCTGGGCCAGGTGTGGTGGCTCAAGCCTGTAATGCTAGCACTGTGGGAGGCTGCAGCAGGAGGATCGTTTGAGCCTAGGAGTTCGAGACTAGCCTGAGCAAGAGTGACACCCTGTTTGTACTAAAATAAAAATAGAAAGAAATTAGCTGGACAGCTAAAAATATATATATATAAAATTAGTTAGGCATGGTAGCACATGCCTGTAGTCCCAGCTACTCGGGAGGCTGAGGCAGTAGGATCGCTGAGCCCTCAGGAGTTTGAGGTTGCTGTGAGCTAGGCTGACGCTACGGCATTCTAGCCTGGCAACAGAGTAAGACTCTGTCTCAAAAAAAAAAAAAAAAAAATTGACGTCTGTATTCAATCTGCCATGTTTATGCATGCCGTCTGAGCTATCTTAATGTTTTTTTCCTCTGGTCTAATACTGAAGTTAGGGTTACCGGTTCCTTTTAAGAAGGAAAAAATAGGCCGGGCGCGGTGGCTCACGCCTGTAATCCTAGCACTCTGGGAGGCCGAGACTGGCAGATTGCTCAAGGTCAGGAGTTCAAAACCAGCCTGAGCGAGACCCCGTCTCTACTATAAAAATAGAAAGAAATTAATTGGCCAACTAATATATATATATAAAAAATTAGCCGGGCATGGTGGCGCATGCCTGTAGTCCCAGCTACTCGGGAGGCTGAGGCAGCAGGATTGCTCAAGCCCAAGAGTTTGAGGTTGCTGTGAGCTAGGCTGACGCCACGGCACTCACTGTAGCCTGGGCAACAAAGCGAGACTCTGTCTCAAA
>VSMD01081775.1:0-50123 GCA_008750895.1 Mirza zaza
TGAGACAGAGTCTCACTTTATTGCCCAGGCTAGAGTGAGTGCCGTGGCGTCAGCCTAGCTCACAGCAACCTCAAACTCCTGGGCTCAAGCAATCCTGCTGCCTCAGCCTCCCAAGCAACTGGGACTACAGGCATGTGCCACCATGCCCGGCTAATTTTTTTTTCTATATATATTAGTTGGCCAATTAATTTCTTTCCGTTTATAGTAGAGATGGGGTCTCGCTCTTGCTCAGGCTGGTCTCGAACTCCTGAGCTCAAATGATCCACCCACCTCGGCCTCCCAGAGAGCTAGGATTATAGGCATGAGCCACCGCGCCCGGCCGGTAGTGTGTTTTAGTCTCTTGCTTTTTATTTTTTGTGCATCTGTTGTAGGATTTTTTTATTTGGGGTTACTATGAGGCTTGCAAAAAACATTTTATAACCAATTATTTTAAATATCTGACAACTTTGCTTAGAAAATAATCAAACAAGCAAAGACAAATCTACCAGTAATTCTACACTTTGACTCCATCCTTCCTTGCTTTTTAACCTTTTGTCATTTTTATTCATATCTTTTTATATTATCTATCTCTCAAAAAGTTGTTGTAGTTATTTTTGATAGATTTGTCTTTTAGTCTTCATCTTCCTACTCAAGATATAAGTGATTTATACACCACAATTACAGCAATAGAGTATTCTGTATTTGCATACTTACTCTTACTAGTGAGTTGTGTATCTTCAGATGATTCCTTATTGTTCATTAACCTCCTTTTCTTTCAGATTGAAGAACTCCTTTTAGCATTTTTTGTAGGACAGATAAACAGATAAATTCCTAGACACAGACAATCTGCCAATATTGAACCAGGAAGAAATCCAAAACCTGAATAAAGCAGTAAAAAGTAATGAGATAGAAGCAATAATAAAAAGTCTCCCATAAAAGAAAAGCCTAGGACCCAATGGCTTCACTGCTGAATTCCACCAATTTTGTAGGGCAAGTCTGGTGTTGACGAAATCTCTCAGCTTTTGTTTGCCTTAGAAAGTCTTTATTTCTTCATGTTTAAAGGATATTTTTGCAGGATATAATATGTTAGGGTTAAGGTTCTTTTCCTTCAGCACATTGAATGTGTCATGCCACTCTCTTATGGCCTATAACGTTTTCACTGAGAAGTCTGCTGCCAGATGTATTGGAGCTCCTTTATATGTTATTTTTTTTTCTTGCTTCTCCTAGGACCTTTTCTTTATCTATGACTTTTGGGAGCTTGATTATTAAATGCTTTGAGGTTGTCTTGTTTGAGTTAAATCTGCTTGTGTTCTATGATCTTCTTGTACATAAATATTGATATCTTTTTCTAGGATTTGGAAGTTCTCTGTTATTATTTCTTTGAATAAACTTTCTACCCCAATCTTTCTCTTTACCTCCTCTTTAAGGCCAATAATTCTTAGATTTGCCCTTGGAGGCTATTTTCTAGATCTTATAGGTGTGCTTCGTTATTTTTTTATTCTTTTTTTCTCTTCTGACTGTGTATTTTCAAATAGCCTGTCTTCAAACTCATTGATTTTTTTTTTCTTTTGCTTGGTCAATGCTGCTTTTGAGAGAGGCCGATGACATTCTTCAGTTTGTCAATTGAATTCTTCAGCTCTAGAATTTCTGCTTGATTATTTCAATCTCTTTGTTAAATTTCTCTGATAGGCTTCTGACTTCCTTTTCTGCATTGTCTTAAAATTCATTGAATTTCTTCAGGACAGCTATTTTGAATTTCCTGTTTGAGAGGTCACATATCTTCATCACTCCAGGGTTGGTCACTGGTACCTTATTTAGTTTGTTTGGTGAGATCATGTTTTCCTGAACGTTCTTGAGGCTAGTGGATATTTATTGATATCTGGGCAGTGACAAGTTAGGTTATTTATTTTAATCTTTACAGTTTGGGCTGGTTTGAACCTATCTTTCTTGAGAAGGCTTTCCAGATATTCAAAGGGAATTGAGTGTTGTGATCTAAGTCTTTGGTTGCTACAGCCATATCATCACTGGGGGATGCCTCAGTCAATACTGTGACTCTTGCAGACTCCTGGTGGTACTGCCTTGGTGGACTTGGGTAAGATATGGGAGAATTCCCTGGATTACCAGGCAAAGTCTCTCACACTCTTCCCTCACTCTCTGTGATGGGGGAAGCAGTGATGTGGTCACTCCCTGTGGCCACCAGCACGAGATCACACCTGAAGCCAGCCCAGCCTCACCCAAAGCCCAGGGTGACTGTTGCCTGGTTACCTCTGATATTTATTCAAAGCATAAGTGCTCTTTAGTCAGCAGGTGGTGAATCCTGTCAGGACCGGGTCCTTCCCCTCAGTGCAACATGTTTTCATCTGGGCCAGAAGTAGGTCAAGAAATGCCATCCAGAAGTATGGCCTGGATTTAGGAGTTTTAGAAGTCTACTTGGTACTTTATTTTACTATGGCTGAGCTGTTATATAACTTGCAAAACAAAATCCTCTGCGCTCTTCTCTTTTCTTTCCCCTAAGTGGAAGAAAACTCTCCCTGAGCTGCACTGTCCATAATTGGAAGAGGGGTGACACAGGTATTCACTTGGCCACTGTTGTTGGTGTCTCACTTAGTCAAGGGGACCCCAAGTCCACTGGCTACAAGACAGCACAGCCACAGGAATTGCCCAAGGAGTACAGCCTTTGTGGCCTGACTGCCTTATGAATTCAGTGCAGGACCCAGGTTGCTTTTTGTCAGTCAGTGGTGGGGCTAGCCAAAACTTGGGTTTGGGGACAGAGGATTTCCCTCTGGCCAGGCTGTCTAAATGCTCCCTCTGTGGTCACTGGCAGAATTCTGTCCTGTGTTGTGTTCCCCTATGCCAGGATGGCCCTGAGTTTCAGTGCAAAGTCCCACAAGCACTTCATTCTCCCTCCCCTGGGAACACAGACTCTCCTTCCATTCCACATGCTAGCCACTGCCAGGGAATGGGGGAGGGTTGGTGTAGGCAATGCAGGATTGTCTTTTCTGGCCTCTTCAGTGCCTCTTCCCTTGATATAATGTGAAAACCAGGTAGTGAGATTGCTCACCTGGGTTTTGGTACTTCTGAAGGTGCTTGCTTGCATGGATAGTTGTTGAATTTGGTGTTCATATGGAGGGATGATCACTGGAGGTTTCTGTTTGGCCATGTTTCCCCCTTCACATCTATTGAGAAGATAAATGAACTAATTAAGATGGCTGGGGTACAGGAGAAATTATATAAATGTTGATTAATTTGAGGCTCCCATTCCAAATCTGTTTATAATATCTTGGTTGTTTTCTTTACCAGTGAGTTCAGAACAAAAGTTACTCTCTACAGTAAACACAGGCTCATGAAAACTTGACAGAAAAGTAGTGGAGGATGTGAAGTAGATAGATATAGGATAAAATAATAAACAATAGTTAACATTTATCCTGTGGCTAATGGGTGCCAGACATTGTGATAACTTGCATATATACTATCTATCTCCACTTAATTTTCACAATAGCATATGAAGCAGATACTATGATTATTTCCATTTTATATATGAGAAAACTGAGACACAGATAAGCTTAGTAATTTGTCAAGGGCACACAGTCAGTAAGTGTCAGTAAGTGGGATGCAAACCTAAGTATGTCAGACTCCAAATCCCATGCTCCAAATCCCCACGAGATGCTGAGAGGTCGTTTGGGAATGATTCACATAAAAATAAATTGGAGAAAGTGTGACATCACTCTTACCTGAATTCTGATATGCTTCTCTTTAAGTGAGAGGGAAAGAAGTGAAGTTACGGATGAGTGAACTCCCACTTGTACTTCCCACACTGGTGAGGTGATACCAGGTGTTGATCAACTGTGATGGGAATGAGGTGGGAACAAGGTAAGAATCACTGGACTGGGGATGTTGTATGCAGGGGATGTTGCTTCCAAATCTCCCCTCCTTTGATTCCCAGGTCTTTGAATAGGGGTGGGGGAATGTTTATATCTGGAAGCAAACCTCTCCCAAAGTAGACACAGAGATCAGAAGTAACAGGGTCACAGCTCTTTCCTACTAAACTGTATGACCCTGGGCAAGTCACTTAGCTTTTCTCAGCTTTAGTTCCCCTATCTGAAAAATGGGGGTTGTAACATGTGGCAAAGCTACTTGACAGGCTTGTTGTGAGAACCAATTGAGATTGCGTGTTTAGCTGTGATTACTATTTTGCGAGATTTGGTAGCAAGCAAGACCTTTAGTTTTGGTGGAGTAAGGGCCCCGGAAGACGGCACCCTAACGGTGAATTCATGGCCTTAACTCCTGAGTCTTTTCCCCGTTCCTCCCCCCACAGACACACAGACACTCTCAGTGACCCCCTTCGCCTCCTCCACTGCCCAAGCCTCTGCTCTCAAGCCCTGGAACACACCACTCCCAGACAAAAACTATTAGGAAAACTTTTAGAGGAGTGGGCACCCCTGACAGGGCTGGGCCCCATTTTTGGTAATGTGTTGGTAGGATGTTTGAGAATTAGTTCTAAAAGCCATTGCTTTTCCCCTAAGTGGAATTTTCCTGGAAAGCCATAAAAATGGAAGAGATTAGAATTTTTACTAGGTTGATCAGGTTACACACATCCTCTAGCCTGATACATCACAAACAAGAAAATAATAAAAAGCCTTTATACAAAGTCTTTTTGCCAGGGGTCATCTCAACACATCATAAAGCATTAGGACATGACAAGTAAGAGATTGGAATCAGCTGTGCTTATAAACTAGCACTCACAGCCTGAGCATTCAGGTTGGGAGAAAACTTGAAGGGCTCTTGGGGTTGCATAAACAGGCCTTGTGAAGCAGCAAGAGTGCACTCTGGGACCACCTTTTCCCTGCAGACTGCTTGGCTGTTCCATTGCCCTCCTTCCAAGGAAAACTGGATTCTAGTTTTCCTATGGCTTCTCTGACCTGCAGCTTCAGGCCCCATCTGTTCCTGGTACTGAAGGCATCCAAGTTGCAGGGCATGACATTTTACCCAGTGTCGGAAGCCCTTTAAATTCAGGCTTTGAGAAAATGAGGCTGGAAGAATGATGTTATCAACAAAAATGATGATTTCCTTTGGAGGAAGTTGAAGAGTTCAGTTTGTGACAATATTTCAGACATCATTTATTTTAAGCTTGCTGACTCTTATTCACAGTCCATCCCCTGCAGCTGGATGGGGAGCAGGGTAGAGAGCGATGCTGTTTCCACAGTGCCTGACACTCCACTTTGCCTGTATTTGATCACAGGATTGCCATTGATTTGTGTCCACCATCTAGACTGTAAATCTATTGATTGCCTGATATATTAGGGTTCAATAAATGTGTGTATTAGTATACTCAACCTGACTAGGCTCATTAATTTCCCTAGATTTAAAAATCATCCTTTCATTGATATGCTTCCATCCCAAATTATATGATCTCTCCTTGGCAATTATCTACTTGACATATTCATGAATATCTCACAGAAATGTCAAAGTCAAATGCCAAAAATGTCAACAAAAGTCTATTCCCCACCAACCTTTCCTTCCTGACACCGATCATCAAATTTTCTCCATCTCAGTGACACCACATCTGCTCAGTTATTCAAACTGGAAATCTAGAAGTCACCTTTCATTCTCCCCTTTCCAGACATTGAATTCACCATCAAAATCATCTCCAAAATATATCTCAAATTCTTCTACTTTGGTTTATTACCTTAGTCTGTGTCAACATCATGTATCATCTGGATACTACCATAGGCTCCCAAATGGTCTTGTTTGCATTCTTTCCCCCCACCAACCCATTCTCCTATTGTCTTTTTCTCCTGTATCCACACTGTCATCTACTTCCTACCTTCCTTTATTAGTTTTAAGGCAATCCCAGACCTTTTTATTTTTTCATTTCAGAATATTATGGGGGTGCAAACTTTTTGGTTACATATAATGCCTTTGCCTCGCCCAAGCCAGGGCTACAAGTGTGCCCTTCCCCCATACAGCGTGTTCTGCTTCCATTAGTTGTGAATTTACCCACCCCCACCCCCTCCCTCCCATCTGATCAGCACCAAGTGAATATTACTACCATGTGAGCACCTTAGTGTTGATCAATTAGTACCCGTTTGATGGCAAGTACATGTGGTGCTTGATTTTCCATTCTTGTGATACCTCACTTCCAAGGATGGGCTCCAGCTCTATCTGGGATAATAGTAAGAGGTGCTAATTCACCATTGTTTTTTGTGGCTGAGTAGAACTCCATGAGATTATATATATATTCCATTCATGTATTTATGGGCACTTGGGTTGTTTCCACATCTTTGGAATTGTGAACTGTGCTGCTGTAAACATTCAAGTGCAGGTGTCTTTATTATAGAATGTCTTTTTTTCTTTTGGGTAAATGCCTAGTAGTGGGATTGCTGGATCAAATGCTTTTATATTTTTAGCTCTTTGAGATATCTCCAAATTACTTTCCACAGGGGTTGTACTAATTTTCAGTCCCACCAGCAGTGTAAGAGTGTACCTGTCTCTCCACACCCACACCAGCATTTGTTGTTTTGGAACTTTTTTTTTATTTCAGCATATTATGGGGGTACAAGTGTTAAGGTTACATATATTGCCCTTGCCCCCCCTTCCCCCCTCGAGTCAGAGCTTCAAGCATGACCATCCCCCAGACGATGTGCCTTGCACTTATTATGGGGCTTTTTGATAAAGGCCATTCTCACTGGAGTTAGGTGATATCTCATTATGGTTTTGATTTGCATTTCTGTAATGATTAGAGATGTTAAACACTTTTTTATATTTTTTCTGGCCATTATTCTGTCTTCTTTTGAAAAGTTTCTGTTCATGTCCTTCACCCATTTATTGATGGGGTTGTTTGATTTTTTGTTAAGTTCTATATAGATTCTTGTTATCAGCCCTTTATTGGATATGTAGAATGCAAATATTTTCTCCCATTTTGCAGGTTGTCTATTTGCTCTACTGAGAGTTTCCTTGGCTGTGCAGAGGCTTTTTAATTTGATCAGGTCTCATTTATTTATTTTTGTTGCTGCCGTGATTGCTTTGGGGGTCTTCATAAATTCTTTGCCTAGGCCAATGTCTATAAGAGTTTTCCCAACATTTTCTTTTAGAATTCTTAAGGTTTCATGCCTAAGGTTTAAGTCTGTTATCCATCATGAGTTGATTTTTGTAAGAGGTGAGAGATGGGGATCCACTTTCAATCTTCTGCATGATGCCTGGTGATAATTTTGTCTATTGTAAAAAACAAACAAAAAAAGAGCTGAAGAAAGGTCTCCTCTTTTATCTTTTATATGTTCCTATTTTGTTTCTATGTATTGGATGATTTTTTAAATCAATTCTCTGGGTATTGTTTTTGTGTCCACCTCGTTCTGCCATCAGAACCTTATTTTGCTGCTTGAATTTTTTTTGGTGGCCTCTACAGATTCATCTTTCATTTACAGACTGATGGACCTTCTTCTCCATGTTTCCTTGAATAGCATCGTCCAGTCTGTGAGTCAAGCTAGAAACATCAGACACATCTTTAGCTCTTTGTCTTCTTCAACATGTGGCAATGTAGGGATGGAAAAGAAGGGGGAGAAATAGAGATGGGAGTTTGGAAGGCAAATCCTTCAGTGGGACAAAGAATGCAAAAGGAAGCAGGGAGGTGCTGAGTGGTGGGAGAAAGTGTGCAGGGGATATATCTCAAAGGGCCACATGAGTCATGCTGGGAAATTTGGCTTGATCGTAGAGGCAACAGTGATCTGTCAGTTGGGGGGTTTTAAGGAGTGGGGATACATGATAAGTTTCAGGATTTCGACAACTTAATCTGACGACAGTGTGAAGAATGGATTGTAGGGGCTCAAATTTGAGTCAGAAAGAGTATCAGGACCTGGGTGTAGACAAAGAAATGATGAAATGACAGAGAAGAGAAGATGAGGTCTTGAACAAAGAAGGATGTGGGGGCAGCAAGACAAAGTGGGACTCTTAGGTGAGGAAGAGTCCTTGAAGGGTGGCTACTTGGAGGGCTACTCCAGCCTCAGCTAGGGAGATATGAAGGGGACCAAGAGAAGAAGGCTGTGTGAGTATGAGAGCTCTTGGGGACAAATTAGTTCGTGAGAGTGAAGGAAGTCTGCCTTTCTGACCCACTTTCTCCCTTCTTGTGGTTGGAGTTTATTTTGCTTGCTGAAAATATGAGTGGAATAATCAGGAGATGAATGAAAATAATTTGGAGAATAAACCACAAAGGGCAAAACTTAATATCTAGAATTGTTGCAACACAATTGTAATAGGAACTGAAAGGAAAGTGAGGCTTATTTTTTTATAAATAGTTTTTGATTATTCATAAGACCATAATCTTTTCCTTGAGAAAGTGGATCAATTTTGATTTCTAGATGTAGTTCATGGCCCCAATTACACTAGTGAGTGTTTACAAGGGAAAAGAAGAAAAACAGTAGGTTGTTTTGTTTTGCTCAAAAGTCCACCTATGAATCATTCTCTGAGGATAAAGCATTTTCCCAAAGATGTAATGTTTATAAATTCACAATGTTTCTCTGCTTATAAATGTGAAAGGAGAAACTGAAAAATCAGGAAATACTTATCTCTGGTGCTTCTGCTAACAGAGATTTGAAATTACACCAACTAGGTAGGCAGCACTAGTGATTTTAATTGGAAAAAATAGAGTAAATGAGAAGAGAAAAGTTGATTTTTTTTTCTTTCAGTGTGAGCTTGGGACTCCTAAAGGGAGTGGTTGTGTGGCTGAGGGTGCTGAGGGTTGGGTCAGTTTCCATTAGGCTCTTTTATGTTCTGGGAAAAGTTGCTGTGGGTGAAGACTTGGCTACTGGGAAAAATATTGGAGAATCCATTCTCCTACCCCTGTAGTAAAGTGGAAGCTTTCCCATTAGCTCAATAAGTAACTTCATAATTCTTTCCTTAAACAGTCAATATAAATGATGTTTTATTAGTAGTTTAAACATAGTAATTTTTCATCATAATAAATAACCCAATGATGATTAAACTTAATTTACAATTTCTTCAAACTCACACAGGATCCTTGTTAGTGTATACCCAGACACGTTTGCATTATTGCATAGTTTCATGCACTGGACTTTAACAATTATTCAGACACTGAGCTCTTTATTTATTCACCTATTTCTGCAGGTGAACTGCAAAAAGAAAAATCCTAAGTCTGAGGTGGTTAAGCCATTTTAGCAGCTGAGATTTTTCTGCTTAAATCACCTATGCATGTATGCATTTAAAGGATATATTTTCATTTTCTTATAGTTGATGCAATTGTTCAGAACCAGCCTTCTTATTAAGCAACCAAACTTTCTGTTTATTGAAGTGCCCTCCACAAATAAATTTAAGCAAACACAAAGAAAGGGATCTCAAAATTATCATCAGATGCTCTGTGGTAAGAAAAGAACACAAATATTTTCTAAGAGCTGAAGAATCTAGGCTACAGCTGAGTTTTAAGAGAAGATGAAATATCGTTGAAAATGGGATCTTGGTAGCTCCATAGAAGTACATAATGATACTCATTTTTAAGTGAAGATTCACTTTATAGTATTAATATTACAAATATGGACAAAGTGTTCCAAATACATAGCCATCAAGAATGGCAAAGATCTAAATCTAAATGACTTTATGTGTGAAATTCAGTTAAAAAAAATCAATGGTTATCATTTACTTTGGGAGAACAGGCCCTCAAACGTGTCTTCTTTGTAGCTTCTAAGTTCTATTGCTGAGCAGTCTAAATTCTACTGATGTCTCATCCTGACATCAGAATTGTCCTTCATAGTTTTTGTTCCTTCCTGTCCTAGTACATTAAAATTAATGAAAAAAGGAAAACTAAAGATGACATTAAGTAAGCAATCATGTTAGATCTTGTTATTTTGTTAATTGTGAAACCAGCAGCCTTTCATGGGAAGCCCAGGAGGCTCAGGTGCAAATTTCGATTTCAAATATAATTTTCTGAAATGAGAGTTTGATAATTTTTAATTTAATAAACTCTATATTGTTTGAATAATAGGAATTTTCTTGACAGCTAGTCAATACTTTAAATCCTGCCAGGACCATGAAAAAACCAGAGAAATGATGTAAATTTAAGACAACCAAATTTTAATTTGTGGATTATTCCTGTAAGAATGGAAATTGCTCTTTGTGTTTCTGAAGTAAAGCAAAAAGGAATGCCCTTCCTACCACTGGAAGCTGTGATAGCTCTTACCAGTTACAAGCAGTATAGACAGTCTGGTGTGTGTCAAGCATGGTGCCGACTCATTCCAGATGCTTGGTGTGTTGTTCAGATTGGGTCAGTGGATCAGACACATGGAATTATTTTGGTCATTGAATTAGTTTCCTATTGCCATTGTAACAAATTACTAAATACTTGGTGGCCTAAGGTAACACACATTTATTCCCTTACATTTCTGGAGGCCAAAAGTCTGAAATAAGTTTCACTGTTCCAAATCAAGGTGTTGACAGGGCTTTACTCCCTCCAAAGGCTCATGAAATCTGTTTCCTTGATTTCCCCAGCTTCTGATGGGCACTGCTTTCATTCCTTGGCTTATGGTCTCTTTCTGTATCTTCAAAGCCCACAGTATAGGAACTCTCTCTTTCTTGCCCTCTCTGTAAGGTTGCTACATCACCTTCTTTCATCTGTAGTAGACTCTCCCTTTAACTCTCTATTGTAAGGATACATGTAATTACCTTTAGGACTCACCTATATAACATGGAATAATTTCCCATCTGAAGATTTTTAATTTAATCACATCTGCAAAGTCCTTGTTATCATCTCAGATAACATTCATAGGCTCTAGGGATATCCTTGGGTGTTATTATGTAGTCTGCCACAGTTATGAATTCTCCTTTTGTCCTTCCTTTCCTTGAATGTCTATAATATAAAGTGTTCAATGCTGTGACAGCCCCTAAAGACACAAAAATGAATGGGACATATATTTCTACTTTAGAAATCCAGTTTAGATGAGGAGACATCCATGCATACAAATGACTATCATGCAAGGATACCACCAGAGAGATTTACAAATAGTGTTTTTACGACATTGAGGAGGGATGGTTCATTCCTCGAGAACTGGAAAGCTTTAGAGATCTGTCCTACAGGAATACTTTAAGTGGAACATTCCTAGATTAGGCCTCAGATAGGTTCTCTGAGAGGGCACAGCAGTCCATTCACTACAGCCCTTGGCCCCACTCAGGGAAGGGTCTTCCCTCAACAATAGTCTCACTGACCACAAATGACATGAGTGTTGAGAGAGGTACTGGGCAGTGCTCTTGGTTCACTTGTTGTCTACAAATGTTTGGGCATCCAAAGGTTGCTTTAAGTTTTAACAGTCAGAGACTCTTAATCCAAACCTATGCTTCCTACTGGTAGTTCAGATATCTCAAAAACTTAGTAGTCTCTTTATCAGTTTGATTAAAATCAATTTCATGTGCTAAATAGCTATATCCACAGTTCTTAAGACATAGTTCCAGATTTTCTGTATTTGATTTCTCATCCCAATCTCTCTCTTGGCTTAACTGGAATTGTATATACCTCAAGCTTATTGGACATCAATGGGAGAATCACATTTTTAGCACGTTTTCCCTGAATTATTTTGTCTAATTAAAAGGATTCCCTTGGCAGACTCTTGTAATAGAATTTTTTATTCAAGATGCTTTAATTCATTCAAAGGTGTTCACTATCAATATAATGACTCTTGATTTAATTCTATCTCCAGGCCTGATTTTTATTTTGTTTTGTTTCTCAAGGCTTTTCTCAAATTTATGTTTACTGTTGGAGTTGTGAAGAAGTTGCTTCTTCTGATTCTGCTAGACCCTATATTCTTTTCTGTTCCAGCTTGTGATAGAAGCCAATTTTTTTTCTGGGCTCATCTCTTTTTTTCCAATTCTTTGCCAAATGCAGCAACAAACACATATAATTCTTCTTCTGTTTTCTCACTTCTGTATGTAAGTTCACTGATTACATGATTGCCTCTGAAGTTACTGGTAGCTACAGCTTACCAAATGATTTGCCACTTGGTAACTTGGGTTGGCATCTTTCCAGCATTCAATATCAGTTTCCTGACTATTAATCTTTTAGCCAAGGCCACACATTTTCTTTTTTAAAATTTCAAAATATTAAGTGGTACAGAAGTTTTTTTTTTATGTGGATACACTCTATAATGCTAAAGTCAGCGCTTTCAGTGTGTCCTCCACCAGGACAGTATTCACTGTACCTGATAGGTAAGTTTTTATCCCTCATTCTGCAGAAGCTCAGGAAATTTCACCCCAAAATATGATTCTTTGGTATTAAGAGTATTTTGAATTAAAGGCCCCTTTGAGATCAAGAGGACCTTGGAAAGGGCTTTCCCTCTATCTGCACAACCAGACAGACCCATCAAAAGAACGATCAACTTTCCTTCCATTCCCTTTTATATCACTATATTGCAGGAAAGAGAATAAAAAATGCAACCAGACCAGGCCCAAATAATTTTAACATAATACCTGTCTCTCAGGTTAATTTACAAGTCAATCTATTTCTCCCACTGATTCATCCTCCCTAGCAACCATTTATCACCCTTAAATAGAATTACATATATTCCTAATTTTCCCCTCCCCTCTAAAAGAAGGTATAAAAATATCTGGATCCCATTGGGATATTGGGTAATCACTCTGTGATTCTCGCCATGTGCATGGTAAATAAACCTCTTCCTCTGATAATCTGCCTTAATAGTAAATTGATCTATCAGTGAACTTTTTTTGTGAAAGGGGAAGTTTCCCCTCACCCCCATACCCTTACAATCCCCTCTCACCCTCCCTGCTTCTTAGTTTCCTGTGTCCTTTACATCTTTTTGTGCCCATCATTTGGGCATGTGGATCCATCATTTAGCTCCCACTTATTAGTGAGAATTTGTGGTGCTTGTTTTTCCATACCTGAGATACTTCACTTATGATAATGGTCTCCAGTTCCATCCAAGTTGCTGCAAAAGACATTATTTCATTCCTCTTTATGGCTGAGTAGTATTCCCTGGTGTGTATATATATATATATGTGTGTGTGTGTGTAAATATATATCTATCTATCTCACATTTTCTTAATCCACTCATGTATTGATGGGTGCTTAGGTTGATTCCATATCTTTTCAATTGTAAATTGTACTGCAATAAACATTCAAGTGCAGGTGTCTTTTTGATAAAATAATTTCTTTTCTTTGGGTAGCTACCCAATAGTAGGATTGCAGGATTGAATGGTAGGTCTACTTTTAGTTCTTTGAGGAACCTCCATACTATTTTGCATAGAAGTTGTACTAATTTCCAGTAGCACCAACAACATATAAGTTTCCTTTTTCTTTGTATCCATTATTTTTTTGACTTTTTAATAATGGCCATTTTGACAGGGGTAAGGTGGTCTATCATTGTGGCTTTAATTTGCATTTCCCTGATGAATAGTGATATTGAACATTTTTTCATTTGTCTGTTGGCCATTTGTCTATCTTCTTTTGAAAAAATTCTGTTCATGTCTTTTGTGCAGTTTTTGATGGGGTTGTTTGTTTTTTTTCTTCCTATTTTGTTTGAATTCTTTGTAGATTCTAGAAATTAATCTTTTGTCAGATGTATAGTTTACAAACATATTCTCCTATTCTGTAGATGCCTGTTTACTCTGTTGATTATTGCCTTTGCTGTCCAATAGGTTTTAATTTAATTAAATCCCATTTATTTATTTTTGTTGCTATTGTATTTGCCTTTGGGGTCTTAGTTATAAATTCTTACCTAGATCAGGGCATTCATATACCCCATCTTGGGACCAGAGCCTACTACAGAGACATCAATAACTGGCTCAATAACTGGTTCCTCCATGCAAACTATAATCAATGACAGAGAGTGTAACCCCATAGCTTAACACAGTAGCTTCCATCTCAAGCTATTAGAGAGCAGTGGAGTCATACTCAGAAGTGCAATCCACCAGCTTGGAGCTTAAGCTAGAAGACAAATCTCACTAATCTCCATTGGCAAGAGCTGAAGACAGTAGGTCAGAAGTAACCCAACTTTCTAAAACAACCCTAAGGCAATACAGAACCAGCATGCCTCTCCCCAGCACTGTCAAAGAATGACCCTTGGGGGCTTGGAGATTCAGCCATAAATCAGTCCTAGCACCCCCAGTTCTTGACCAAGAAGCCTGATATGAAAGAATCAGTGAAAGAACACAGGAAACATGAAAGATCATAGAGAAAATTCACCCCCAAAAGAAATCATGAGATCCTCAACAATGGATACCAATTTAAATGAAATGATTAAAATGACAGAAGAAGAATTCTGACTATGGATTGTAAGAAAATGCAATGGAATTGAAGAGAAAATAGAAACACCAACACAAAGAAGCCACAAGAACAATACAGGAAATGAATGAAAAATTCTCTAAAGAAATTGAAGTGTTACAAAAGAACCAAACAGAAATACTGGAAATGAAAGAGGCATTTAAGGAACTACAAAACACAGTGGAAAGCCTTAAGAACAGGTTGGATCATGGAGAGGAAAGAATCTCAGAGCTTGAAGATAATGCCTATGTGCTAAACAAATCAGATGAAGAGAAAGAACACAGAAGCAAGAGACATGGACAAAACATACCAAAAAATGTGGGATTATGTAAAGAAACCAAACATAAGAAATATAAGCATCCCAGTGAGAGAACAGGAAAATACGCAAGGGCTGAAAAATCTATTTCTTGGAATAATGGAGGAAAAGTTACCTGACCTGGCCAGATATCTAGATATGCAGGGACAAGAAGCACACAGAACTCCCAGGAGACTCAATGTGAAAAGGCAATCACCATGTCACATAGTTATCAGGCTGGCCAAAGTAAACATGAAAGAGGCAATCCTTCGAGCAGTAAGATGAAAACAGCAGATAACCTACAAAGAAAAACCCACAAAGAAATGAGACTAACTTCAGACTTCTTAATTGAAACCTTACAAGCCAGAAGGAACTAGGGACCCATTCTCAATCTTCTAAAACAAAATAATGGCCAAGCTAGGATTATTTATCTGGCAAAACTAAGCTTCATATATAGGGGAGAAATAAAGGCTTTCCCAGATAAACAATCACTGATGGAATTTGCAAAGGCCAGACCTGCCCTGTAGAAAGTACTCAGATCTGCATTATACACTGAACAATGCAATAGACACCCACTAATGTAAAATCACTCAAGAGTTAAAGTCCAGAATGCTTACTCCACAATGGCTCAAGTGGTAAAACAAAACAATAAGAATTTATCTAACAGTATGAACAGAATTCTACCACAAATATCAATTCTCTCAATAAATGTGAATGGGTTAGATTGTCCACTGAAGAGGCATAGACTGGCTGAGTGGATAAAAAACACAAGCCAAGTTTCTGCTGTTTCCAGGAAACACATCTTACCCACAAAGATGCCTTCAAACTCAAGATGAAGGGTTAGAAAACAAACTTCCAGGCAAATGGAAGCTGAAAGATAGCAGGAATAGCTATACTTATTTCAGGTAATGTAAACTTTAAAATAGCAAAAGTAAGGAAGAACAAAGATGGTCACTATGTAATGGTGAAAGGAAAAATCCAACAAGAAGACTTAACAATTCTTAATATTTATGCACCCAACACAGGAGCACCCAGTTACATAAAGCAAACAAAATTTCATCTAAATATCATGATAAACAGTAATGTCCTAGTAGCCAGGGATTTCAACACCCCAGTGGGTGAACTGGACAGATCCTCCAAGCAGAATATAAGCAAAGAAATAATGGAATTAAACAGAGCTCTAGAACAGAAGCATCTAACAGATATCTATAGGAAATTCCACCCAAATAAAGCCGAATATACATTCTTCTCAGCAGCTCAAGGAACTTTCTTCAAAATTGATCACCATAAATCAGACCTCAACAAATTTAAAAAAATTAGAAATTATACCATGTATTTCTCAAACCACAGTGGTATAAAATTAGAGTTCAATTCCAATAGAAACACCCTTTCACAAAGTCATGGAAATTAAACAATCTATTGCTGAATGACTATTGGGTCAAGGGGGAGATCCAGATTGAAATCAAAAGATTCTTCAAACAAAATGATAATGGGGACACAAGTTATCAAAATCTCTGAGATACAACTAAAGCATTCCTGAGAGGAAAACTATAGCATTAAATGCTCACATCCATAAGAGAGAAAGATCAAAAATCAAGAAACTAATAAACTGTCTCAAGGAACTGGTAAAGGAAGAGCAAATTAATTCTAAACATAGAAAAGAAATAACTGAGATCAAAGCATAGCTAAATGAAATTGAGAATAAAAGAACTATACCAAAGATCAATAAAACCAAAAGTTGGTTTTTTGAAAAGATAAAATTGACAGGTTTCTTGCTAGATTGACAAGAACTAGAAATGAAAGGTCTCTAATAAACTCAATTAGAAATGAAGAAGGAGAGGTCACCATAGACATCACAGAAATACAAAACATTATCTTTGAGTACTATAAAAATCTATATGCCCCCAAACTACAAAATGTGGAGAAAATGGACAAATTCTTGGAAACATACAACATCGCTAAGTTCAATCAGGAGGAAATAGAATTCTTGAACAAACCAATATCAAGCACAGAAATTGGAGCAGCAATTAAAAACTTTCCAACAAGAAAATCTTCTGGACCAGATGGGTTCACACATGAATTTTACCAAACCTACAAAGAAGAACTCATACCTATACTGCAGAAAGTATTCCACAACATTGAGAAAGATGGCATTCTCCCCAACTCATTCTATGAAACCAATATTGCCTTGCTACCAAAGCTAGGAAGGGACATAATAAAAAAAGAAAGCTACAGACCAATATCCCTCATGAACATAGATCATCAACAAAATCTTAGCAAATCAAATCCAATAGCACATCAAAAAAAAATTCATCATAATCAGGTGGGCTTTATCCCAGAGGTGCAAGGCTGGTTCAACATATGGAAATCTATAAATGAAATACACCGCATAAATAGAAGGAAGAGCAAAAAAATATATGATTCTCTTAATATATGCAGAAAAAGCATTTCACAAAATCCATCACACTTTTATAATAAAAACTCTTAACAAAATAGACATAGATGGGTCATTCCTTAAAATCATTAAAGCCATATATGATAAACCCACAGCCAATATCATATTGAACATGGAAAAATTGAAAACATTCCCACTTAGAACTGGAACCAGACAAGGTTGCTCACTATCTCCACTGCTATTCAATATAGTGCTGGAAGTCCTTGCCAGGGCAATCAGACAATAGAAGGGAATTAAGGGTGTCCAAATGTGGGTAGAAGAGGTGAAACTCTCACTGTTTGCTGATGATATTATATTATATCTAGAAAATCCCAAGGATTCAACCAAGAGACTCCTAGAATTGATAAATGAATTCAGTAAAGTCTCAGGGTACAAAATCAATGCACACAAATCTGTGGCATTCATATATGCCAATAATAGTCAAGTCGAAAATCAAGTCAAAGACTGAACACCTTTCACAATAGTATCAAAGAAAACTAAATATTTAGGAATATATTTAATGGAGGAGGTGAGAGACATATATGTGGAGAACTACAAAACACTGAGAAAAGAAATTATAGAAGATGTAAACAGATGGAAAAATCTACCATGCTCATGGATTGGCAGAATCAATATTATTAAAATGTCCATACTACCTAAAGTGATCTAATGAATGAATGCAGTCTCTATCAAAATACCATCATCATTCTTTACAGATCTAGAAAAATGAATTCTGTGCTTCATATGGAACCAGAGAAGACCTTGTATAGCCAAAGCAATCTTAAGCAAAAAGAACAAATTGTGAGGCATCAGTTTACCAGACTTCAAGCTTTGGGTTAGTTACTATAGTCCTGCTCAAGCTGGTCTTGAACTCCTGAGCTCAAATGATCTGCCTGCCTTGGCCTCCCAGAGTGCTAGGATTATAGCACTCCCAGGTGTGAGCCACTGTTCCCAGTGGAGCCACTGTTCCCTATAAGGCTATAGCAACCAAAACAACATGTATTTACACAAGAACAGAGATGCAGAGATACAGAGATACAGACCTTTGGAATAGGACTGAGAACCCAAATATAAAGCCATCCTCTTTTGACAAAGGAGACAAAAATATACACTGGGGAAAAGAATCTTTATTGAATAAATGGTGCTGGAAAAACTGGATAACCACATGCAGAAGATTGAAACTGGATCCCCACCTCTCACCTTTCCCCAAAATCAACTCATGATGGATAACAGACTTAAACCTAAGGCATGAAATCTTAAGAATTCTAGATGAAAATGTTGGGAAAACTCTTATAGACATTGCCTATAAGATAATGTCTTCCTCCCAAAGAATTTATGAAGAAGACCTCAAAGGTAATCACAGCAACAACAAAAATAAATAAATGTGAGCTGATCAAATTAAAAACCGTCTGCACAGCCAAGGAAACTATCATTAGAGCAAACAGACAACCTCCAGAATGGGAGAAAATATTTGCTTTGTACATATCTGATACAGGGCTGATAACTGAATCTATATAGAACTCAGGAAAATCAGCAAGATAAAATCAAATAATCCTATCAAAAAGTGGTCAAAGAGCCTGGTGCGGTGGCTCATGCCTGTAATCCTAGCACTCTGGGTGGCCGAGGCAGGTGGATCATTTGAGCTCAGGAGCTCAAGACCAGCTCTGAGGAAGAGCAAGACCCTGTCTCTACTAAAAAAACAGAAAGAAATTAGCTGGAGAACTATAAATATATAGAAAAAATTAGCCAGGCATGATGGCACATGTCTGTGGTCCCAGCTACTCAGGAGGCTGAGGCAGTAGGATTGCTTGAGCCCAGGAGTTTGAGGTTTCCGTGAGCTAAGCTGATGCCACAGCATTCTAGTCTGGACAATAGAGTGAGACTCCGTCACACGCACACACACAAAAAGTGGGCAGGAGACTTGAACAGAAACTTTTCAAAAGAAGATAGACCAATGGCCAACAAAATGAAAAAATGCTCAACATCTCTAATCATCAGGGAAATGCAAATCAAAACCACAATGAGATACCACCTCACTCCAGTGAGAATGGCTTTTATCAAAAACTCCCAAAATAACAAATGCTGGCATGGATGTGAAGAGAGAGGAATACTCTTACACTCCTGATAGGACTGCAAATTACTACAACTCCTGTGGAAAGTAATTTAGAGATATCTGAAAGAGCTAAAAATTGAAATACCATTTGATCTAGCAATTTCACTCCGAGGCATCTATTCAAAGGGAAAAAAAGACATTGTATAATAAACACATCTGCACTTGAATGTTTATGGCAGCACAATTCACAATTACAAAGATATGGAAACAAGCCAAGTGCCCATCAATACATGAGTGGATTAATAAAATGTGGTATATGTATACCATGGAATACTACTCAACTACAAAAAGAGTGGTGAAGTAGCACCTTTTATATTACCCTGGGTAGAGCTGGAGCCCATCTTTTGAAGTGAGGTATCACAAGAATGGAAAAATAAGCACCACATGTACTTGGCATCAAATTGGTACTAACTGATCAATACTAAAGTGCTCACATGGAAGTAATATTCATTGGGTGCTGGTCAGGTGGGTGGTGGTTAGTGGGGTGGGTCAACTAACAACTAATGTGTGTGGAGTGCACTACATGGAGGAAGGGCATGCCTGTAGCTCTGGCCTGGGTGAAGGAAAGGCATTATACGTAACTAAAATATTTGTACTCACATAATATTCTGAAATTAAAATTAATTAATTAAATTGTTTGCCTAGGCCTGTGTCTAGATAGGTTTTTCCTACATTTCCTCCTAGAATTTTTATGGTTTCATGCTTTAAATTTAAGTCTTTAATCTCTTTTGAATTTATTTTTATATATGGTAAGAGATATAGGTCCTGTTTCATTCTTCAGCATGTGGCTGTCCAATTTTCCCAGCATCTTTGGTTTAATAGGGTGTCCTTTTGCCAGTGTATGTTTTTATTTGCTTTGTTGAAGTTCAGTTGGTCTTAGCCATATGGTTTTATTTCTGTGTTCTCTATTCTGTTCCATTGGTCTACATCTCTACTTATATACCAGTGCCATGCTGGGTTGATTATTATAGCCCTGCTCAAGCTGGTCTTGAACTCCTGAGCTCAAATGATCTGCCTGCCTTGGCCTCACAGAGTGCTAGGATTATAGGTGTGAGCCACTGTTCCCAGGCTGTTGGGAGATTTTTTATTACTGCTTCAATCTAGCAGCTAGTTATTGGTCTGTTCAAGAATTTTATTTCTTTCTGATTCAGGCTTGGGAGGTTATGTGTTTCCAGGAATTTGTCTATTTCCTCTAGGTTGTCTAGTTTGTGTGCATAGAGATATTTGTGGTGTTCATGGGTAATATTTTGTGTTTCTGTGGTATCACTTGTAAATGTATACTTTTTCTTTCTTTCTTTCTTTCTTTCTTTTTTTTTTTTTTGAGACAGAATCTCACTCTGTCACCTGGGATAGAGTGCTGTGGCATCAGTCTAGCTCACAGCAACCTCAAACTCCTGGGCTCAAGTGATCCTCCTGCCTTAGCCTTCTGAGTACCTGAGACTACAGGCACATGGCATCATACCCAGTTAATTTTTCTATTTTTAGTAGGGACGGGTTCTCATTCTTGCTCAGGCTGGTTTCAACCTCCTGACCTCAAGTGATCCTCCTGCCTCTGCCTCCCAGAGTGCTAGTATTACAGGCGTGAGCCACTATGGCTGGCCTTTCGTTTCTTACTGAGGTTATCTGAGTCCTTTTTTTTTTTTTTCTACTTCTGATTAATCTGGCTAATGACCTATTGATTTTGGTTTTCTTTTCATAGAAGCTACTTTTTGTTTCATTGCTCCTTTGTATTTTTTGTTGTTGTTGTTTCCATTTCATTAGATTCTACTCTGAGCTTTGTTATTTCTTTCTTCTGCTGGCTTTGGGTTTGGTTTGTTCTTTTTCTAGTTCTTTGAGATGTGAAATCTGGTTGATAATTTGTGATCTTTCTGTCTTTTTGATGTAAGCACTTAAAGCTATAAATCTTCCCCTTAGCTTTGGAAGTCCATTCATTTTAGATTATGGTTTAGCAACATCCCTTACTACTTCTGTTACAGAATGAAGATTTTATTACTGTAATAAAACCCCCAAATCTCTGTAGCTTATATCAGTAAAGATTTGACTGGGGATGGTGGCTCACACCTATAATCCTAGCACTTTGGTAGGCAGAAGTTGGAGGATCACCTGAGGTCAGGAGTTTGACACCAGCCTGAGCAAGAATGAGACCCTGTCTGTACAAAAGAAAAAAAGAAGAAGAAAAGAAAAATTAGCCAGTCATGGTGGCATATGCCTGTAGTCCCAGCCACTTGGGAGGCTGAAGCAGGAGGATAGCTGGAGCCCAGGAGTTTGAGGTTTCTGTGAGCTATGATGATAATTCCACTGTACTCTAACCTGGGTGACAGAGCAAGAACTTGTCTCAAAAAAAATCAATAACAATTTATTTCTTGTTCAAGCAAGGTTCACTGTGGGTCAGGGAAACTCTGTAGGACATGTGCCTTCTACATGATGGTTTAGCATTTCACCATCATGTCAGTATTTGATTCTATCATTCCTCAAACAGTGGAATGATGGGGAGTAGCGTTGAGCACCAACAATTAAAAGTTTCCATGTGGAAGTAAAATATGGAACTTCTATTCTAATTTCTTTGGCTAAAGTAAGCCACACCTAACCTGAAAGAACTCAAGAAAAGACAATTCCCCAATAGGCCCGAAGGAAAAAGAATCAGGCAGCCCTAATATCTACCACAGAAGTTAATTTTTTATTTTGCCAGGTAAGGCCATTAAACACACAAAAATATACACACATGCACACTCCATCCTATTTTCTAAAATCACCATAATTTCCTTAAAAGATTCAGTTTTTAACATTGTGGATAAAATTGCCTACTGAAAATTCAGCACAGTTTTTCCTTTTCTGTGCCCTTCTCTGTATCTCAGCAGCTGGAAGCACGTTTTCAGAATCTCTCAAAGTGGTGTTCCTGATTATATTCTTTCAATGAATGGTGTTCACATGTGATTTGGAAGACATAATGAGGGAAAGCCATTGTTGCTCCTAGGATGGTGATTGAAAGAGGGTGGGCTTTGGGAAACAGCAGATAAATTCTCAGTGGCCTCCTGCAAATCACCCACTTAGTGCTCTTGGCAGCTGACATTGCTGGTGACGGATTCCTGGGATTTCTGCACTTTTAGTCCACAAGCCACCTCTACATTTTTGAGAGCCTCTGAGATTTATTCCTTCTTGCTTGAAATATATGGAGGGGCTTTTCTGACAAAGTATATGGTAGTGAGAAACAGCTCTTCAAATATGGAGACCAGATATGGTTAGATTTGAAGCAATAAGGGCCTCATCCCTTGGAGAAAAACAGATATTGGTAGGCCGTGCCATATAGTGCAAAATAGCTGCTTAAATTACTGCGTGTGTTGCTTATAAGGAAGTGCCTATTGAAAGCAAGGCTTTGGGGGACCAAGTGGCTGTTTGGTCCATTATATCCGTATGCAGTATCTACATATCCATTATATCGATATAAAGTACTTATATACTTTATTAGTCAGAAAAGGCCCTCTAGATTGTTCAATAAAGAAGGAATAAATGTCAGAGTTAGAGGCTTCCAAAAATATAGACATGCAGACCACAAGGATAATGGGGAGGGATAACTGTTTCTGACTGAATTGGAGAACATACAAAAAGAAAGTGAAAAACTCAAGACTTAAATTTCTTGGCTCAAAGCACAGTCAGGAAGTCAGAGACATTTTACGACTGCTGTAAAAGAACCTTTTATCTCTAATTCTGTGATCCACAGCATCAATTCCTTTTTTGATACAGATCAGACCCAAATTTGATGCTGTGGATTTCAGAAATAGAGCAAGTCATTTTTGTTTTAATTTTTAAATTTCAGCTTATTACAGGGGCACAAATGTTTAGGTTACATATATTGGCTTTGCCCTACTCGAGTCAGAGCTTCAAGCGTGTCCATCCTCCCCCAGACAGTGTGCATAACACCCATTAGGTGTGAATGTACTCATTCCCTCCTCCCCCTTCCCATCTGCCCAACACCTGGTGAATATTACTACTATATGTGCACTTAAGTGTTGATCAGTTAATACCAATTTGGTGGTGAGTACATGTGGTACTTGTTTTTTTTTTTATTTCAGCATATTATGGGGTTACAAATGTTTAGGTTACATATGTTGCCTTGCCCGCCCCCCTCCCCCAGTCAGAGCTTCAAGCGTGTCCATCCCCCAGATGGTGCACATCGCACTCATTATGTATGTATATACCCATCTCCTCCTCCCTCCTCCCATCTGCCTGACACCCAATAAATGTTATTCCTGTATGTGCACTTAGGTGTTGATCAGTGAAACCAATTTGCTGGTGAGTACATGTGGTGCTTATTTTTCCATTCTTGGGATACTTCACTCAGTGGAATGGCTTCCAGCTTTATCCAGGATAATACAAGAGGTGCTAGTTCACCATTGTTTTTCGTAGTTGGGTAGTATTCCATGGTATACATATACCACATTTTATTAATCCACTTATGTATTAATGGGCACTTGGGTTGTTTCCACATCTTTGTAATTGTGAATTGTGCTGCCATAAACATTCGAGTGTAGATGTCTTTATTATAGAATGGTTTTCTTCCCTTTGGGTAGATCCCTAGTAGTGGGGTTGCTGGATTAAATGGTAGTTCTATTTCTAGCTCTTCGAGATATCTCCAAATTACTTTGGAGTAATACAGGGAGTAGTACAGGGGTTGTACTAATTTGCATCCCACCAGGAGTATAAGAGTGTTCCTATCTCTCCACATCCATTCCAGCACTTGTTGTTTTGGGAGTTTTTGATAAAGGCCATTCTCACTAGAGTTAGGTGATATCTCATTATGGTTTTGATTTGCATTTTGCTGATGATTAGAGATGTTGAGCATTTTTTTCATATGTTTTTTGTCCATTAGTCTATCTATTTTTGAGAAGTTTCTGTTCATGTCCTTTGCCCACTCAAAGCAAGTTTGTATTCATGGCTCACCAGAGCTTTTTGTAAAACTTGTGGCATTGATTGGAAAGAATGAAATCCTAAGAACTGGAATAGAGACGTCTAGGTAGATTTCTAGTGATCTGGATTCTTGTAATACTCTCCCTTATTTGAAATATCTATAAGGATCTCAACAAAGGTCATTTCAAAAATATTGCAAAGGGATGCATGTTTATCTTTCCATCTTTTATTACCTCCAGTCCCATGCCAGAGTTCAATCCCAAAAGACCTGAAGAGACAAGAAAAAAGTCTGACATTGGAGGAGAATTACAAGGTTTTGCCAATTTGTATCAGCCAGGAGAAGGAACAAAACCGGGCTAAAACCTTGCTTCTAGCCCTGTAGGATCTGTTTTCAGACTTCTGACTTCAAGAAATATAATATAATAAATTTGTGTTGCTTTAAGCTGCTAAATTTGTGATAATTTGTTATAGCAGCAATAGAAAAATAAAACAAAAACTAATACAATTACCTACTAAAGTTTTGCTTAATATGTGTACTACAAAAATTTCTAGGTCTTGTGAGCAGAGATATGACTTGAGTAGCTGCAGCATATCCCCTAATTCCAAGATCTAAGCCAGCTATCAAAGAGGAACCCCTTGAATGAAAGGAAAGGCACATCTTTTCTAAGAAGGATTTTATAGCATTCCCACAAATGTACTGTTAATCTTTCCCCTGGCTTTTCCTATAGGGTCTATAAACTGGGAAATGAAAAAGACATAGGCTTTTCAGGGGTTACTGTGCAATGACTCTGGACAGACACTAATTCCTGATGATCCAAATTGTTACTGTGGTCTAACTGTCAGAATAGGGGCTTATAGATGTCAGAAGACAAATATAGCATTCACCAGAGTTCATCTTACAGTGGGTGTACTAGTTTTCTATTTCTTTTTTTTTTTTTTTTTTTTTTGAGACAGAGTCTCACTTTATTGCCCAGGCTAGAGTGAGTGCTGTGGCGTCAGCCTAGCTCACAGCAACCTCAAACTCCTGGGCTCAAGCAATCCTGCTGCCTCAGCCTCCCAAGTAGCTGGGACTACAGGCATGTGCCACCATGCCCGGCTAATTTTTTTTTCTATATATATTAGTTGGCCAATTAATTTCTTTCTATTTGTAGTAGAGATGGGGTCTGGCTCTTGCTCAGGCTGGTCTCGAACTCCTGAGCTCAAATGATCCGCCCACCTCGGCCTCCCAGAGAGCTAGGATTACAGGCTTGAGCCACCGCGCCCGGCCTAGTTTTCTATTTCTGTGTAACAAATTATCACAAACTTAGTGGATTAAAACAACATCTGTTTATTAGCTCACAGTTCTGTAGGGCAGAAGTCTGTGCAGGATTCTCTGCTTATAGTCTTCCAAGGCCAAAGTCAAGGTGTCTGCTGGGCTGGATTCTTATCTGGAGGCTCTAGAGATGAATCCAGTTCCAAGCTCACTGAGGTTGTGGGCAGAATTCACATCCTTGTGGTTATAGGATTGAGGCCCCAGTTTTTTTTTGTTTTTTGTTTTTGCTGGCTATTGGTCAGAAGACCCCTCTCTGCTCCTAGAGGCTTCCAGCAGTACTTCCCATGGGACTCCCTTTATTTGCAAAGGCAGAAATGAAATAGCACATGAAGTCCTTCTCATGCATTGACTGTCTCTGATATTCCCTTATGCCACCAGCTGGGAAAAGCTCTCTGCTTTTAAGAGCTCATATTGTTACATCAGGTTCAGCCAGATAATCTTCTTGTCTTAAAAATAACTCTGCCAGAGGGTATAACATGATCATGGAAATGAGACCTCATCATATTCACAGGTTCTGGGGGTTAGAGTGTAACATCCTTGGGGTGCCATTTTAGATACTCTGCCTACCACAGTGGGCCAAGTGGATCCATGAACCCACTCAGCAATTTTTTCTCAGTTCCTGAATGTGCAGTTGAAATAGACATCCTTGGCTACTGGAAGAATCACAACATTGGGTCTCTGGCTTGTGAAATGGGTCTATTATTGTAGAAAAGGCCAAGTAGAAACCTTTGGGGATATGGTAGAAAATACTGTCAACATTGGTCTACCTGGTATGGAGTTATTAACTGTGATATACTTTGTTCTCTGAATCAACAGAAAAACCTACCAGGAGTAGTTAATAATTTTTTCTTTTTTATGTGGTTGGGACAACAGTACATCTTTAGTATTTTACCCAAGTGCCATGTCAACTGTCAAAATTGAGTCCACAAAGACCCTGATCATCTCATTTTCCTGTAGAATATCATGCTACTCACTACATGGTGTTAATGGACTTATTTAACAGGAACTAGCAAATATCCTAGTTGCCTTTGCTAGATATATGCATTACAGAAGGTAGGAGAAAAACTTATCACCTTAGGGAAGTTTATGGGAATTCTATTGGGCCTATAGAGATTATCTCCTTCAAAGTAAAAGACAAATTACTGCATGTTGAGTCCTATTACTAAGAAAGAGGCATAGTACTCAATGGGATATTTGGATTTTGGTGGCAACATATTTCTTATTTGAGTTTTCTGGTCTAATTTATTTACCAAGTAATTTATGAGCATAAGCTGCTTTGATACTTGGGTCTTAGGACTTATATGGTCCAATTATGCCCAAAGTATTTCATGGGAATATTGTGTGGAGCCTCTGGCAAGACCCAGTAAGAGAATCGCATTGAAGAACATCTAGAATTTTGGAGTAAAGTCATGCCCTTCTTCTCTATTTGAGAAACAGCTTCTTGGTTGCTAAGTGGCCCTGGTAGAGATCAAATTTTGATCATGGGATAACAAATGATCATCTGACTTGAACTGTCCAATATAAAGTAGCTACAATGTTGGGCACAAGCAGTAGCCTTCCATCATCAAGTGGAAGTGGTATTGTGTCCAGTAGTTTTTGTTTGTCTTTCCTGATGCATTTCCCACTCTGCCATTTTCCTTAAGGGATGGCCATAGACAATATCAATATTCAATATTAGTTGGGTCCCTTGACCAGAAACTAGAGTTTCTGGTTGACTTTAGTCGATTGAGAACCTGGCAGGAGATTGAAGAGAGGGAGGGGAATTTCCTTTCATGCCAGGTTACCTTGGGTGTGCTATGTCTCTTAACCAAAGTGCTTTAATATTGAACTTCTCTCAAAGAAGTGCTCTCTATGTAAGTTTCTCCTTTTGGATTATAATAACTCTTGGTTCTCTTCTCTTGCTACTTCAAACTTAGGAAAGGTAAAAGCCCCAGGGTACAACACTATCCGTTATAGTTTTCCCATACCCTGCACACATATTTATTAATAATTCCTTTATTAAACCCTCTTCAAGTGATCTCATTTTGATGGCATTAACTATTCCTGGCCCAGAAAATTACTGATACATTAACTGGTACTAGAGCTAACCCTGGAAAACAGAGCCCGAAAATAGGATTCTAGTTTGGGTTATTTATAGTTCTGAGTAGCACTGAGATAAACTCCTTCCCAGGGGAATATTGGATATGGGTCATGCAGGGCACATGATTGCATCAAAATCACTCAGATTAATCACTGATAATAGAATGGAATAATGTGCAGGTGACAAGTGTTGGTAGATCATATCTTAAAGGCAAAAATAAATTGTTCAAGCAAGTAGCTCACTCCTTGAAAATTCCCTTTGACAAACTAATGAGGGAGAAAGAAATTGGAGAGTATTCCACATGATGTATTGGCACCAGTGATGGCATTATAGTCCACTCACGGGAGGTCCTGACAGTGAAGGAAGAATGCTCTATTGTTTGCTCAATTATGTGCCCACTGAAAGACAACACTTTGTAGGTTGGGTTGCTGTCCTACAAGATGTGTTACTGTGCTGTGAGCTAGCAAGTTATGTAAGGTGCTGTTTCTTCCATTTTCTCCCATTATCACATAGTTCACCAGGGGAGGGAAGTTACTTGGCTCCTCTATTTTACCTAATAAATCACTCACATAAGTTATGCTTCCCATTTCTGCAACTTTGGTCTCCATTCTTAATAACCTCCAAAGTAGCTTCCCATTTTACATATAAGGAAACCAAGGTGAATTTGCTTAAATTAAGGTAACTTGCTTAAATTTACATGACTGTCAATTGGAAGGGCCAAGCTCAAACCAGTCTGTCATACTCCAACGCCCAGTTTCCTTGATTATACTGCAAAGAAAACAAAGCAGAAACGTAAGATAAATGAAGGTAGGTAAATGGTATTAAGAAAGAGGTTCATGTAGAGTTTTAGTTACCTAGAAGAAAACAACACAAAACTCAGTAGGATACTTTTGCTGTAATTTCAAATCCTGCAACAGGGAGCGCAGAAGGACCACGTGGAAGGAGACCTTCAAACTGTGGAGCCTTTCTGTGCGAAGGGCAAGTGTGTTCATCCCATCCTCATCTCCCCAGCAAACCATTTTTGTGCGTGTGGTTGTTAAGGAGATTATGCCAGCATGGAATGCAGAGCTAACCTCAGAGAACAACAAAGCCATGTGTTGTTCATGCACTTGGTAATTCTCAAGTGCCATACCATTGCTAAGTGGGTGGGAAGTTAAGTGCTCACTTAGTATGTTGTGCAGCAAGACTTCAAGGCAATCTGTTAGGTACAAGCTTAAATTCTCATAAATCTGGGATACTGCTCAGAGGGATCCAAGACCACAAAGAGCATTTTTGGGTCTCAGCCTGCTATCATTTGGAATTGGGGTTGCTCCTGGCATTGTGGAGGAGTTGGAGGGCACATCTGGAGGGTTGCCTGGTTGCTTAAAGTGCCCAAGAAAGTTGTCATTTCATCTTCCCTGTGTGCTACAGGAAAAATTTCCCAAGTTCGTGAATGGAGTGTCTGCTCCAAATTTCATCCCTTTGGGACAGCAGAGAGCATTGAGCCCTGTTAAAAAAGCAGAGGGTTCAGAGTGGAGGAATAGCAAAGTTTTAAAATGGTGTGTTTGCGTGTGTGTGTGTGTGTGTGTGTGTGTGTGTGTGTGACTCACAAAGACTCAGAATGGGAGAAACTTGGTATTAATAGTTGTGAGGAGTGTCCTCATCAGATATCCTGCTTTTCTGAGCAAGGCCATGTTTTGGTAGGTATTCCGAGGTCTGGACAGAGGTAGGGCATGTCTAAGAGGGAATGATCTGGTGGAAGAGAGCAGCACCCATCGTCCTCTCCAGCTGTTGTCTGCCTGGGGTTTGCCCTCATAAATTGCCCCTGGGTTTTTGACTGTGCTGCGTTTTTGCCACCCATCTTGCCCTCAGGGCAGGGTTCCTTCCAGAACACTCTTGAAGCATCTGCAGCAGTGTCACCTGGAGTGACACTAAAAATGCAGATTCCTCATATCTAATCCAGACTACCTCAACATCTGTACTTAGAGAAGCTTCCCTGGAGATTCTTACATGTGAAAATTGAGACCCACTTCTTCAGGGATTTCTGCTTGTTACTCAGTACTAAGTTAATATCTATTGGATGTTTATTATGTACTAGGCATTATTCTAAGAGCTTTATCTATATTATTTCACCAATTCTTGGCAGCATTCCCCAGGTTAAGGGCCACCACTATCTCCAGAACCTTTAAAGACACTGAGCCTGAGGCACAGAGAAAATTGACATACGTTCCAGGTTGCACAGTACTTAGTGGAGTCAGTATTTGAACCTGGATAGTTCAACTACAGAAAGCATGTTCTTAGTCACTCTGCTATACCCTGTGAATTAATCCTTCTCTTTCTGCCTTTGGCCAAGACCAAATTGTATTTTTTACAGATGAACTTTCCTAAAAGATGAGGGAAAAATGTGTTTTCAGAGGAGAATTTCTTTCATCACAAGAACTGCCTGGGTACAGTTGATTGGTTGGCCTGGCTTTCTCAGCACAAGGTCCCCATCTACATTCCTGTCCTTAACTTGTGGGGATACACTTTGTCCCCACTCTATTCCAACCTACTGCTCCAACTCTACTTCCTGCCCCCCTGCAGGAACCCTGGCTCTGGTTGTCAGGTCTAGGCACTTTCTCATACCTACATCTTGGTCCACTCAGTGCGGTTGCTTTGGCCTTCCCACCTACTAAAGGACAAACATATCTGTATACAACTTTTAAAGACCAGCCAGCTCAATACTCCTTTCTCAGAGCAGCTACCAGGAAACCCACAAAAATCCTTTCTCTTTTGAAGACCCAGGTCCACTTAGCAGCCCTAGAACAGCATTCTCTGTTCTTCTTTTGTCTCCTGGAGCAGGCAGCAGCGCTTAGCTCCTTCTCCTCTTACAACTTCTCTAGTTGGAGGAGCTCTGTTCTCTTCTGCCAAGTGGAGAGTGGGACCCAGTTTCCCATTGTCCTGTAGGAAGACATACAGCCTTCCATTTGAAGGATTTTGGTGCCATTCTCTATGCAAGGATGGCGAATTGTGCAGCTTAAGGAAAATTACTTTATTTTTGCCTTTGTGTCTGTGCACAGCTCAATCCTCTTCCAGAGATGTTTACAGAGATGGACTTTCTCCTCCATATTTTCCCCAAGCATGAAGTTTCATCAGCCTCTCTCCACCTCTCGTCCACACCTACAAGTGAACACAAAGCACATCGCTTGCCAGTGCTGTTCTCCATGTCCCAAGCAGGGTGCTTGAGTTCCAACTTCTTTAACCTCTGTCACCACGTGTGTGTTCTGCTCAGAAGGGCTACTTTGGGACATTTCCTTGCAAAAGTCTGCCTTGACTGTTTCTTCCTAAGTTCCTCAGTTCGTAGGTCACGTATGAGAGAACAGCCATACTCTTATTTTTATTAATATAACCACTGTTATTATAAGTGTAAAACCTTAATATTTTGATACTAGAATAATTAACACTGGGCAGGACTGTGCCTCCTGAAAGGAAGTCGAGAGCAGTAGAGAAGAGAGAGGGTTGGTAAAGCTACATTAGGGCTCATGATCCATTCATCATCTGTGCTCTGACCACAAGAATGGAACTTAATAGACATTTCTTGAGAAAAGATGGAATCGGCTACCGTTCAGACTTTGCGGGTTAGTAAGTGATATGAGACTGAGAGATCCTGAAGAAGGTGGGGTGGGCGTTGGGAGGCTCTACAATGTAGAGAGTAAAGAGTGGACTCTGGAGTCAATGAGCTGGTTTACATCTGGCTGTCCCACTTACCAGCTGTGGAAACTTAATGAAACTTAAGTGGACACATTAATGAATTGCCGTGTCATATCTGTTGAAGGACAACAATCACCCCTACTTTGTAGGATTGTTGTGAAGACTAGTGAGTTGATACGTGTGAAGTGCAAAGGACAATCTGGTAGTGTGATACCTTCTATTTATTCTTTTTGCTTAAGATTGCTTTGTGCACTTGGGCTCTTTTCTGCTTCTGAATGAAGCATAGAATTATTTTTTCTAGGTCTGTGAAATATGACATTGGTATTTTGATGGGGATTGCACTGAATCTGTAAATCACTTTGGCTAATATGGACATTTTAACAGTGTCTCCAGAAAACACATCTAAACTACAAGGATGCACATAGACACAACAAGAAAGGATGGAAAAAAATATTCCATACAAATGGAAACCAAAAGAGAGCAGGTATAGCCATTCTCATATCAGATAAAATTGACTTCACATCAACGAAGGTAAAGAAAGACAAAGAGGGTCATTGTATAATAGTAAAAGGAACAGTTCAAAAAGAAGATATAACAATCCTAAATATATCTGTACCTAATGCAGCAGTTCCCAGATACATAAAGAAAATTTTACTGGAGCTAAGCAAAGAAATAAATAGCAGCATCATAATTTCTGGGGACTTCAGCACCCCACTGTCAGAGCTAGACAAACCATCCAAGCAGAAAATAAACAAAGAAACACTGAATCTAAACTAGACTCTAAATCAAATGGACTTAACAGACATTTACAGAATGTTCTACCCCCAAACTACTGAATATACATTCTCAGCAGCACATGAGACAGTCTCCAAAATTGATCATATCTCAGGCTCAGGCTCAGGCTCAACAAAACAGGGCTTAACCAATTAAAAAAATTAATTAAACCATGTATCTTCTTAGACCACCGTGGAATAAAACTAGGAAAATCAATCACAAGAGAAACACTCAAACCTACACAAACTCATGGAAATTAAACAACCTAATGCTGAATGATTATTGGGTCAAGAATTAATATGGAAATTATGAAATTAAGATGGAAATCAAAAGATTGTTTGAATTGAACAGCAAAGGGGACACAAGCCATCAAAATCTATGGGACTCAGCAAAAACATTCTTTGGGGAAAATTCATAGCCTTAAATGCCTACATCAGAAAGACAGAAAGATTGCAAGTTAACAACCTAATGTCACATCTCAAGGAACTAGAAAAGGAAGAGCAAACCAAAGCCAAGGACAGCAGAAGAAAAGAAATAACAAAGATCAGAGCAAAACTAAATGAAATGGAAAACAAAAACTAATACAGAAGATCAGTGAAACAAAAAGTAGCTTTTTTGAAAAAATAAACAAAATCGACAGACTGCTTGCTAGATTAACCAGGAATTGAAGAGAAAGAACCCAAATAATCACAATCAGAAATGATAAAGGAGATATTACAACTGATACCACAGAAATGCAAAACATCATCCATGAAAATCTCTATGCACATAAACTGGAAAACATAGGGGAAATGGACAAATTCCTGGAAACACACAATCTCCCATGACTCATTCAGAAAGAAATAGCATTCCTGACCATAGCAATATTGAACAAAAATGCAAGCAGGAATGAAAAATCTTCCAACAAAAAAAGGCCCAGACCAGATGGATTCACAACCAAATGTTTGAGAGTATTCACTTCTCAGTATTTTGGGAATACTTTGAGTAGGATTGATATTAGTTCTTTAAATGTTTAGCAGAGTTCAGCAGTGATGCTATCAAGCTTTTCTTTCATGGGAGACTTTTTATTTTGCTTCTATCTCATTATTTGTTATTGGTCTATTCAGGTTTTGCATTTTTTCAATCTTGGTAGGTTGTATGTGTCTAGGAATTTATTCATTTCTTTTAGGTTTTCCAATTTATTGGCATATAGTTGCTCATAATTGTCTCTAATGATTCTTTGAATTTCTGTGGTATCAGTTGTAATGTCTCCTTTTTTGTCACTGATTTTCATTTAGTTGTTATTTCTCTATTTTTTCTTAGGTAGTCTGGCTAAATGTCAATTTTCCATCTCTCCCCTGCTTTTTGACTTTTTGTTGTCTCTATTTAAATCTTTTATATTGTCTATCTCTTAACACATTATTGTAGCTATTATTTTTTATTTTCATATTATTTTTATTTTATTTTATTTCAGGAAAATATGAGAGTACAAAAATTTTGGTTATATTTTATATCTTTGCTTGTCCCTAGCAAGGATGTGAGGTATGCCCCTCCCCTCCACAATGCTCACTGCATCCCTCAGATGTGGGTCTACCCTCCCAACCCCGAATCCCTGGTGAATACCATCACCATTTGAGCACCATAGTGTTAATCAGTCAGTACCAATTTGATGGCGAGTACATGTGGAGTCCATTCTTCTGATCTTGTGTCACCTCATTTTGGATAATGGGCTCAAGCTCAATCTACGATAATATAAGTGGTGCTAGCTCACTGTCATTTCTTAAAATTGAGTAATATTCCATTGTATACATATACCAAATTTTAATAATCCACTCATGAATTGATGGGCACTTGGGTTGTTTCCACATCCTTGCAATAGTGAATTGTGCTGTGATAAACATTTGGGTGCAGATGTATTTGTTATAGAATGTCTTATGCTCTTTTGGGTAGATGCCTAATAATGCTATTGCTGGATCAAATGGTATTTCTATTTTTAGCTCTTTGAGGTATCTCCAAATTCTTTTCCACAAAGGTTGCACTAATTTGCAGTACCACCGGCAGTGTAAGAGTATTCCTGTCTCTCCACATCCTTGCCAGCATTTGTTGTTTTGGGATTTTTTGATAGAGGCCAATCTCACTGAGGTTAGGTGATATCTCATTGTGGTTTTGATTTGCATTTCTCTAATGATTAGCCATGTTGAGCATTTTTTTTATATGTTTGCTGGCCATTATTCTGTTTTCTTTGGAAAAGTTTCTGTTCATTTCTGTTGCCCATTTCTTGATGGGGTTGTTAGATTTTTTCTTGTTAATTCTTTTGAGTTCTATGTAGTTATTATTTTTGATAGGTTTATCTTTTAGTCTTCATACTAATGATATGAGTGGTTTATACACTGCAATCACAGTGTTAGAGTATTCTGTATTTGCTTGTGTACTTACTTTTATCAGTGAGTTTTATATCTTCAGATGATTTCTTGTTGCTTGTTATCAACCATTTCTTTCAGAAAGAAAAACTCTAACATTCTTGTAAATTAGGACTACTGTTGATGAAATAACTCAGCTTTTGTTTGTTTGGAAAAGTATTTCTCCTTCATATTTGATGGATAACTTTGCATGATATAATATTCTAGGTTGCAAGATTATTTTTATCCTTCAGCACTTTGACTATGTCATCACATTTTCTCTCAGTATGTCAGATTTTTGTGGAGAAGTCTGCTGCCAGACATGTCAAAGCTCCTTAATATGTTATTTTCTTTTTTTCTCATGCTGCTTTTAGAATTTTTTTTTGTCCTTGACCTTTGGTAGTTTGATTATTATATGTCTTGAGGTAATCTTGTTTGGGTTGAATCTTCTTGGTGTTTTTTTCCCTTCTAGCATCTGGATATTTATTAATGTCTTCCTTTAGGCTTGGAGAGTTCTCTATTATTATTTGTTTGAATAATTTTTCTACCCTGATCTCGTCTCTACCTTCTCATTAAGGCCAATAACTCTTAGATTTGTCCCATTGAGGCCATTTTCTAGATGTTGTAGGTGTAGTTTTTTCTTTTTTCTCCTCTGTGTATTTTCATATGATATGTTTTTGAGCTCACTAATTCTTTTTTCTGGTTGATCAAACTTTTGTTCAGAGACTCTGATGCATTTTTCAGTTTTTCCATTGACTTTTTCAGCTCCAGAATTTCTTCTTGATTTTTAATTATTTCAATCACTGTTAAATTTCTCTGATAGAATTATGAATTCTTTCTCTGTGTTATCTTGAAGTTCATTGAGCTTCCTCAAGATAGCTATTTTGAATCCCCTGTTTGAGAGGTCACATTTGTCCACCACTCCAGCATTGGTCACTAGTGCCTTATTTAGTCTATTTAATGAAGTCATGTTTTCCTGGATGTTCTTGATGCTTGTGGATGTTCATCAATGTCTGGGCATTGAAGAGTCGGGTATTTATTTCAATATTTGCAGTCTGAGCTTGTTTGTACCTGTCCTCCTTGAGAAGAGTTTCTAAGAATTCAAACAGGATTGAGTGTTTTACCTAAGCCTGTGGTTACTGCAGCAATTTCATCACTAGGGTGATGCCCTAAGCCTGGGAATGCTATGACTCTTGTAGACTCCTGGATACATAGCCTTGGTGGACTTGGAGAAGATAAGGGATAATTCCTTGGGTTTCCAGGTGAAGTATCTCACTCTCTTACTTTTCCATAAGCAAAAAGATTCTCTCTCTGTGCTGGACCACCCCAATTTGGGGGAACAGTGATGTGGGCACTACCTTGGCCACCACAGCTGGGTAATACCTAGACAAGCAGAGTACTGGGGCTCACCCAATGCTTAAGGTGCCACTGCCTGTGTGTTGCTGATGTTTATTCAAGACCTAAGGTCCATCCTACCTGGGCAGTAGATTCCCTTCTGCCCAGGGTGGATTTAGAAACACCATCCGGGAACAAAGGACTGATATTGAGAACTTCAGGGATCTGCTTGGTGCTTTATTTTACTGTGGCTGAGCTGGTACCCAAGTTTCAAAATAAAGTCCTCCATACTCTTCCCTCTCTTTCCCTTAAGTGGAAGGAGTCTGTCCCTGCACTGCAGTGCCTGGCATTGGGGGAGGGGTAAGAAGGCCTTCCTATGGCTGCCACAGCTGGTGTCACACTGGATTGCATCCCAAGCCCACTGTCTCCAAGACATAGTGCAGCACCAGGACTTGCCCAAGGACTGCGCTCTCTGTGGTCTGACTGCAACTTAAATTTATTTGGGGCCACAGGCCACTTTAGTCACTCAGTGGAGAAGCTGGCTGGAATTTGGGTTCTTCCCTCTGGAGGGGAGGATTCTCATCTGGCCTGGGGCTGGTCTAATTGCTCCCTCGGTGGGCACCAAGGGAATTCTGCCTGGTATTGTATTCCACTGTGACTGGATTGTACTGAGTTCCAGTGCAAAGTCCCACACTCATTTTGTTCTCCTTTCTCTTAAACACACAGACTCTCGTGCTGTGCTGCCTGGCATTGGGGGAAGAGAGGTGTAGGCAATACAGGACCATCCTTTCTGCTGTCTCCAATGTCTCCTTGTTATTATGTTAAAAACAACAAATTCTGTGATCAATTATTTGGTTTTCTGGTTCTTATGAAGGTAATTTAGTGCATGGATAGTTGTTCCATTTTGTCTTCCTGGGGCAGGGTGATTGCTGGAGGTTCTGTTTGGCTATCTTATTTTACATTCTTGAGGACTACATTTTGAATAGCAAGACTGGGAGCAGGTACCAAATGCAGAAAAATCCTGGAAAATGAAGACAAATACTAAGAGTGGGAGAGTTGAAAATAGCTGCATCTGTTGTTTTCCTCTGTCTCATGTGCAGGCAACTTAGCTTAATGTAGAATCACCTGCCAGACATAGGCAATTGCAGACTTGTGGGTCCCACCCAGGACTTAATTAATCAGAATCTCCAGGGGAGGGTTTTGGAAGTCTGAATTTTAGATAAGTTTGAGAAACATTGAAAAGAGTGTTGAGGAGAAAGACAATTGAAAACTACTTAGCTAGGTTAGATTAAACTTCACATTAGGACACTGAAAATTATGTGAATATCAGGGAATATTTTTAGTCAGCTGTAATTGTTTCACTTATTGCTTAAAGAAATTTTCCATCTTACTATTTCTTAAAATGTTTTACATACAAAATTCACATTATATTTTATGGCTTTAAGTTCAGAAGACAATAGGAAAATGATAGAGATGAAAGAAAATGGTAACAAAAAATTGGACTAAGGTACCTGAAAAAATTTCATTTCCCGAAAAAATGTGAGTTCCCAGAAAGAAAGGTGGCATTAGCAAATGAAACAATAAATGCCTACTATGTGTTGTATTATGAAATCATTGAACCCCTGGTGAGCTTGGAGTTTTAATTGTGGTGATTAAAAATCAGTGTTAAGCTTTAATAGATTCCCAGAAAAATGTCTCCAGGCAAGGTTTGCAAAGTTGAAAATCTTGATTAATGGAGTAGCTAATTTCATTATATTAGAGACCACAGAAATGTTTTAAATGTGATTTTGAGAACATAAAATTTACTATCTTAACCATTTTTAAATTTGTACTGCAGTGGTATTAAATGCATTCATATTGTTGCACAACCATCACCACCATCCAACCCCAGAACTCTTCATCTTGCAAAACTGAAACTGTTTCCATTAAATGCTCACTCCCCATTCCATCCTCCTCCAGCCTCTGGCAAGCACCATTCTACTTTTTGCCTCTATAATTTTGACTACTGTAAGTAACACATATAAGTAGAATTATACAGTATGTCTTTTTGTGTCATCTTCTACTAGCAGGGAAAATTTGTCTCGTATATCCTAGTTTCTCTTTCTTATTCCTTCCTCCTTCTTTCTAATACCTTGTTTCCCCAAAAATAAGACCTACCCATAAAATAAGCCCTATCAGGATTTCTAAGCATTTGCACAATGGAAGCCCTACCCTGAAAATAAGACCTAGTGATGGGTGTGGCTATGCAGCATATCTGCACAACCCATGCATTTCATTGCAGAGCAGTAAAGAAGATGAGCAGCCCTTCTCATCTGCCCCATGAGAGCTCTATTCCTCAACATGAGAGATTGGGGCCAATGGTTCTAAAGGAAATAGAGTCACAAGAAATTCAGGATGGAATTCGGGGTTTGGAAAGTTATGACAATGTTCCAGAAGAAGACAACTTAACTATATGTGAATAAATGTAGATTGTTGTACCGTACTTAAAAACAATAACACATCCCCTGAAAATAAGCCCTAGGGTGAAAATAAGCCCTCAATTTTTCCTTCTTGAGGAAAAATAAATATAAGACCCTGTCTTATTTTCGGGGAAACACGGTAGTATATATAATGCATCATGTCCTCATATATCCTTTGTATTACTACTCTTTTGTCTTTCCCCACGTGTAAAACTTTTCAAAATGTTGATGCAAAAGACAGATTAAGTACATTTTTGTCTTGCTGAACTGCCAAAGATTTCACATCTCCAATGGGTGTTTTCTTAGTGTGGTGTTAATATTTTAACAGAAGCAAATTCTTAGCAAAGCAATAAATCTCAAACATCAGTGAGTAAATGAAAGATTTTATATTGGGTAGGACGGTATGGATGGGGTAAAAATGCCAAAGCTCAGGCTACAGCTGAAAGCAATTAAATCAGAAGCTCAAGGGTGGGATCCAGGCATCAGTATTTTTTAGAGTTCCCCCAGTGACTCCAATGTGCAGCTACAGCTGAGAATCACTGTGCTGACAGTAGCTCTCAGCAATGCCTGCACATTAGAATCATCTGGGAGCTTTAAAACAATGCCCAGTGCCTGAGCTCTGTCTCAGACTAATTAAATCAGAATCTTTGGGGAATAGAGACTTGGCAATGGTGTCTTTTTGAAAAGCTCCCAGGTGATTCTAATGTATAGCCAGGGTTGAGAACTGCTAAACTAAAAGATGAACATACAGAGAGATATTAGCAATAAATTCATCCTTGTATCCTAAGGTCCCAGAGTTGAATTTATGAATGATTTTTTCAACCCTCAAACAAAAATAATCATGATGCTTCATACATAGTTTCTGCTTATGAAAAAAAATGGTACTAGAAAACAAAATGTTTGTTGCAGCACAGTTCACAATTGTAAAGATGTGGAATCAACCCAAGTGTCCATCGATTTATTAGTGGATTAATAAAATGTGGTATATGTATTCCATGGAGTATTACACAGCCATAAAAAGGATGAATTAATATCTTTTGCAACCATCTGTATGGAACTGGAGAGCATTCTCCTAAGTGAAGTATCTCAAGAATGGAAAAAGAAACACCATATGTACTCACTTTTAAACTAACCAATAAGAACACATGAGCACAGAGGGAAGTAAAACTCACTAGAAATCAGGCAGGGGTGAGGGGCAGGAGAAGAGGGCAAAAACCTACCTGATAGGTACAATTAACACTATTTGGCTGATGGGCATAGCTACAGCTGGGATTCAAGCATTACAAAAGCAATCCATGTAACCTAAAACCTTTTTACCCCTAGATGCAATCTCAGCTCCTCCTGTGATTAACTCTGGCACCTTGTGCACATTCATTACATTTTCTAAGCTTCCATTTTCTCTTGTGGAAAATGGCAGTAACAATAGTATATACCCCATATGGTTGTTGAGAAAATTAAATGAGATGGTACACATAAAGCACTTAGCATAGCTGATGCTGATATATAACAGTCACTCATAGCTGATATATAAATAATCACCCAATAAACATTAGGTGGTCTTTTTAGTCTTCCGTTATTATGAATAATCCCACCTAATGGATATAACTCAGTTGAATTCTGAAACCACAGTAGACCATCAAATCGAATTTTGCGCCACCAATGCTGGCTACTCAGGACTGGGCATCCTGTGGCAGCCCTGGCTCTCCCTGGAAACCCAACTGGTGCAAAGTCAGTTTCAGTTACTTGGGGGGAAAAATCCACTGATAGAGAAGGAAATTGATGAACTCACTAGTGAGGATATATAGAGTGGGAAGAAAGTCTAGAGAAAAAATATCTTCAGGAACGTCAACCTTTAAAGGATGAACAGAGGCAGAGATTCCCACAGAATCTCCTGAAAAAGAGCAGCAGAAAGGTGGGGAGACAACGGTTAGTGTGGTGATTTGGAACATGAGAGAAGAAAGGGCTCCAAGGAGGTGTCACAGTGCCCTGCGCTGCTGAGAGGTGAAGTAAGTTGAGGACTCACAGATGCCTTTGGGTTTGGCAAGTAGGAGGTTGGTTGTGACCTTGCTGGAAACGGTTTTGCAGGGCTGGGGCTGGGGGAGGAAGGGGAACAGAGGCCAGATTTCCATGAGCTGTGGAGTCGGTAGGAGGAAAGGGTAGAGGCAATGAGTGCAAACAACTCTCTCAAGAAGGTTGGCAGGGAGGGGAGGGAGAGAACCAGAAGGACATGGACTCAAGGTGCCCAGGAAGTTTGTTTTGTTTTGTTATAAGACAAGAGAGACTTAAGATGAAAGAGAATATATACATATATATATATTTTCATGAATACTTCTTCTTTTTTAATGCCATCTGGCTTAAGTTCATGCACACCTTTAATACCATAGGGAAAGAATATTTAAATGCAGATGCGAATGGACCTGAAGAAATGGAAGACTATTCGATACAATAAGCTCCTGAAGAAGAGGAAGGGATGCTGATGGAGAATCCGTTGCTGATTCGGCACCACCCTGCTCTGAAACACAAGGAAAAATAAAAGATGGTCCCTGACGTTCACAAAATAGTTGTTTTAAATCTCTTATCTTACACCCTCTCTTCTTTGCCCAAAGTAATAACTTCTTTTAATTGGGAAAAAGAAGACCATATTAAATAAATACTTTCAACTTTAAGTAGGTGTTATGCTATGAAGTACAAAGTATTAAGAACGTTCTAAATGTTCTAAATCCAGAACACTTTCATCTGGGACATGTTCTAAGAGTCACAGCCCCAGATGGTAGCAGGTCGTCATGAGTTGCATTAGGGAGATGCACACAAGAGACCTCCAGGGTAATAATAATGCTTTTTTTCTGAAAGTGGATGATGGGCACACAGATGTTTGTTGTGTCATTTTTCTTTACGGTTATCCTTTGTTATGTATTTAGTATTTAACAAAAACAACTTTAAATATTGTTTTATAATAGAGTAAAAAATGTGTCAGAGGTTTATGTTATGGCACTTAGTTTTTAGATGGTAGGCTCATGGGTATTTGTTTCACATGCATACACATTATATATACAAAATAGACATACGTACTCACCTTTATACTTTTATATGTATCACGTTACAAAATATATCACTTTAAAAGTAAGCATGGCCGGGTGGCTCACACCTGTAATCCTAGAAGTTTGGGAGGTCTAGGCAGGAGGATCACTTGAGCCCAAGAGTTCAAGACCAGCCTGGGCAACAGCAAAATCTCGTCTATACAAAAAATAATAAAAAGAACTTAGCCAGGCGTGGTGGCATGCACCTGTAGTCCCAGCTACATGGGAGGCTGAGGCAAGAGTTTGAGGTTGCAGAGAGCTATGATGATGCCACTGCACTCTAGCCCGGGCAACAGTGAGATCCTCTCTCAAAACCAAAAAATGGTCAAGAACAACACACCCCTCCCTTTTTGGCCCCCTCATCCACAGTGGACCTGTTCCTTCCTCTGCCCCTCGCCTCTACCGGGTGTGCTCCCTTCGTTCCCTGCCCCCTGACCCTCAGCTGACTAATCCTTAAAGTGCAGACCTCTGGGGAAGGCGGGTCACAGGCCCAGAGCTGCAAGAGCAGCCTGCTAGTGGTAGCCATGGGCAGCGGGAAGCTGTCTCGCCGGGGAAGGAGCGGAGGAGCAGCCCACCAGTCACCCTCTCCCAAACTGGGCCCAAGGGCAGCCTGGGGCCAGCCCAGTGCCCAGAGCAGCACTCGGCAGTGACTTCGGACTCATGATAGGGATGTCATTGCCCAGCTGGGACGTGGCCAAGGACGTGCTCCTTCCCCACCCACCCAGGTCTGCCGAGTCCACCAACATCGTCTATGACTTCCTGGGCCTTAGCCTGTCTTGCTGGCAGTATGTGACATTCAAGGCTTGCCTTGAGGTCACCCCCCTCCTAAGAGCCTGACTCAGCAACCCCTCCCTGTCCCCTTCACCCACACACAAAATGTCAAGAACAGAACAGAGAGAGACAAGTATTCTAAAAACTTCATGAAGATTATCCATCTGGAAATCCTAACTAGAAAATTCCTGCTCCTGCGTAGGGTGGGTTCAGGGAGATAAGGAGGAATGAGTGGGAGGAGGCATTTCCTCCTAAGCAAAGTTATGCAGCCTCTGTGTCTGCCTTTATGCTCTGTGGTTAGTTGTCACGGGTGAGGCTTATCTCGAGTACCTGGCTCTCTGGGCCCAGCTGACAGGCCAGGCCAAAAGCTGATGCCTCGTATGCAGCGTTTACCAGGTGTCCATCTCCGTGCCGTGCCCACTGCCCGGGACACTTCAATGCCCTTTTAGGCTCTCCACTGCTTTGTGATCCAGGCACCTGCTCTGAGGCCCCTGGCCTTTCTTCCTGCAGGCCTAGAGTCCTCCAGTCTGCTTTCTTCATCCTACATAACTACCACCTGTCCAGTTCTTGATGTTTCCTTCCCTGAAGACTGGCTATGAAATGGGATAGGTGTCTCCAACTCCTTCTTCAAGTTATTCTACTAAGAATGGACCGTTCTGGTGAGATGGGGCCCCCCTCTCACCTCAGGTTCAGGGATTCCCCACTGACTTAGCCGAACCTTTCTTAGAACTGCCCTACAGTCTGAAACTCTTCCTAGCCAGCCCTCCTCACTCTTCTCTCTCCTTCCATAGGTGTCGGACCTGCATTACAGGCTGAGGCTCTTCTGACCTTCTTATGTTTCTTCCGCTGTAATTCTCTTTCATTTCTAATCCCATCTTGACATCTACTTCTTGGTGAACCTGAATTAATTCATTAATGCAGCCTCTCTTTTGTAGCACACATGCCTGTAGAAGCAATCCAAGCAGGATTGAGATATTCCCTCTGAAATTGAGGTTTCTGAGATGCTTCATAGTGGGACACCCACATCCCCGCAAGCTCAGGTGGGGATATACTGTCCTGGGGACTTTATTATAACTGCCTGTGTGTCTGGGACTCAAAGCTGTCCCTCAGCCCTTACTCAGAGACCTGAGACTAGAGGCTGGTGATAGAGGTACAGCCAGCTGCAGGTGTGGGAAGAAGCCCAGGCAGGTGGAGCTCCATGTCTGGGAGGCTGGGGCAGGAGGATCTGGTGAGAGGAGGGTCGTATGTCCAAGTGGGCAGGCACAGGAGTACAGCAACCAGAGGAATACATGACCTGGGAGATGGCTGAGGATAGGGGTCTGACAAACTGTACCCTCACCCTCAGGGAAGAGTCAGACCTGAGACTTTAATCCCTAAAGACAGAACTAAGGTTGATCCCTGGTCCCAGAGGACCTGGACTGCAGCTGGGAGAGACTGGACACAGGTTGGAGCAGGATGCTGGCCAGGTTGGCATCGTGGGTCCTGCTGCATGAGGACAGGGTGCCTTGCAATCCTCCCAACTGGGAGAGAGGTTAGAATCAGAGCCTGGGGCAGAAGGAACCTGAGGGTGTGGTCAGGAGGAGGCGGGTGGTGGGGGTCCAGGAGCAGAGAGGTTGCTCTAGAAGTGGAGAGAGGTGGGCAGCTCCCTGGGCACCTGGTCTGTGCTGTGAGCCATGCTGGAGGCCGCAGCAGGACCATGTGCTGTCTTTAAGGAGGGCATTTGGCAGGGACACTGGTCAGGCTTAATCTGGGGTACATGTTGCTTTGTGACAGTCATCGGCCTGACGCCTGCATCTTGATGGGCGTGACAGGTATATCAACATTTTCCAAAGTGCAGTGATTGGCTCCCTCCACCCTCCAGCAGCACTATGAGCTGAAGAAGCTTGAGGGACCCCTGACATATGTTGAAAGTCCCTGGTAATGACACTAATGGAAAATGTGGACATTTGAGAACTGACTGCTTTCTTTAGCACTTAATTCCAATTTTCTTTCCAAATCCATCTTCAACCCAAATTCTGCAGAAGGGAAAACCTGACATACTGATCCTCTTCCTGGGCTCAGACTTAGCAAAGGTACAAACAGCCAAAACTCTCTACAAGGGGAAGAAGGAGTAGCCAAGCCTTTCCCAATGCAGATGCTGCAACGTCAATTCCCAAATATGCCAAGCCGGCTGAGAAGCAGCAGCACTGATGTAGGAACTGGGCACATTCCAGGGAGCACACGGGTGCCAGCAGCAGGCAGCGAAGCCAGCAGCCACAGCAGGCCAGGTGGTGGGGAAATAGGAGGCTGGACATTCGGGAGGAACCACAGCAAGTGCGATTTCTCATGTTTGCCTCTTTGGGACAACCTCCCTGGTGCTAGTTAAATATTCAGATTCCCAGGTCTCTCTCCAGACTTGCTGCTTTGTAATCTCCAGATGATGGACCTACAATGTTTTTAAAAAGTATGTTCAGCAAACACTAGTGCAGAGGAAAATTGCAGCTTAAATCAAGAGATTTGGCCATTAACCTAATTTTCTATTGGCCCTGTGCTGAAAATGTGTGCTCTGATTTGTGTCCAGTGGTTTCCATCCTTTTTATGACCTCAGACTCTGTGGTAACATGTGGAGACCTTACTTTGATGGAAACATAGGACGTTGTAACTCAAAGGACCCTTTTAAAGGCCAGGGAAGAGGACATCAAATACAAACTATTTTCTAGTTACTGTGCTGGGTATTTTTACGTGCAATATCTCATTTATTTCTTATAGTAAGCTTGGCAGGTAACATTATTTCCTTTTACACAGGACAAAAATGAGAATCTCATAGGTTAAATAACTTGCCCCACATCATGCATTTAAAATGAAGCAGAGCTAAGATTTATTTGAACACTTCTTGATCAGCATTAAAGCCCTTAAGCTTTCTGCCTAAATACATTGCCTTTGAGATCAGTGAGACACTTCGTTTTGAGGAGGAGGGAATGGAAGCACGGAAGCATGGAGCAACTTGCAGAAAGTCACACAGAGACTTAGGTGGGTCCCGGATGGGATCTGGGGATCCCGAGGTCCTGTTCTGGTGCTCGCTCTTCCCAGCCACGCAGGTGCCTGATTGGGATATGAAACCACGATCCTGTGAGCCCCATGGAGGTTTCCTTCCTAGGGCTCCTTCTGGTGTAAGGGACTCTGCAGAGATCTGCACGCTGGGCCCGTTATGCACTTCTCGGCTAGCTTCGCTAACCACACTCAAGCCTGTGCCTCTCTGCCAAGATCTCAGACCTTTATAGTATCCGTCCCTTCCCATTTCCCATACATGAGAACAAGTAAGAAAACGACCTCAAAGCAAATGTTTACGAGTCAAATCTTTCAGATGAGTTTTTAAAAAAAGTTTCCCTTGAAATGGTTTTTTTTTTTTTTTTTTTTAGTTTAAATAATAAAGCCTTTATTATTGCAAAAATCAAAGCAATGTGAGGCAAGAAGTTCCCAGGTTGGTGACTTGGAGGCTGGAAAAGATCCATGTAAGCATCACATGAGACCAACATGTCCCTGAAAAAGACATTCCTTGGCAAGCTGCCAACAAAACTCATATCTGGTTCTGTGGTACAAATTTGGGTCACATCCATGCCTTAACTTGCCAGAGAGAAGGAAATGAGGACCCCTTAAGGGCTCAGACTACTCAAGATTTCCTCCAGCAAATGGGAAAAACACAGCAGTCTACTTCCGTGAGCAGACTGGGGTGGCAAATGATGCATACTGTGTGGACCTGCCAGGTGGTAGAGGTGATATGGCTTCTGCTTCAGACACTGTCAGTGACATAAAGGGCAAGGGCCATAAATGGAAGGTTGGAAAGTGTAAGAGAGCTCCTTAAAGTTTCCACATACCTGGAACTTTAGGGGAATTTCCCACCATGCAACTTCAGATGTTGGGGCTTTAATTCAGGTAGATGGCTCTCTCGAAGGTATTCTCCTCCAGTGTAATTACACTAAAAGAAAACTGCATATTCCCTGTACAACTAAGTCCTTTCTTCAGGGTGAACTCTCTGGTGTTGAATGAGGACAGATTTGCAGCCAAAAGATTTCCCACATTTACTGCACTGATAAGGCCTTTTTCCACTGTGAACTCTCCAATGTTGAATGAGGCTGGAACTTTGGCTAAAGCATTTCCCACATTCACTGCACTCATAAGGCCTTTCTCCAGTATGAACTCTCAGGTGTTTAATGAGATTAGACTTACAGCTAAAGGATTTCCCACACTCACTGCACTCAACAGGCCTTTCTCCAGTGTGAACTCTCTGGTGGTTCTTAAGGTTGGAGCTATGGCTAAAAGATTTCCCACATTCACCACACACATAAGGCCTTTCCCCTGTGTGGACTTTCCGATGTGAACTGAAGCTGGAGCTTTGCTTAAACGATTTCCCACATTTACTGCACTCATATGGCCTTTCTCCAGTGTGAAGTCTCCGGTGGTGAATGAGGCTGGAGCTTCGGCTAAAGGATTTTCCACATTCACTGCACTCATGAGGCCTTTCTCCAGTGTGAACTCTCTGGTGGTAAATCAGGCTGAAGTTTTGGCTAAAAGATTTCCCACATTCGCTGCATTCATAAGGCCTTTCTCCAGTGTGAACTCTCTGATGTTGAATGAGGTTGGACCTTTGGCTAAAGGATTTCCCACAGTCCTCACATTCATAAGGTCTTTCTCCAGTGTGAACTTTCCTATGGCTATTGAGGCTGTAGGTTTGACTAAAGGATTTCCCACATTCAGGGCACTCATAAGGCCTTTCTCCAGTGTGAACTCTCTGATGTATAATGAAGCTGGAGTAGTAGGTAAAGAATTTCCCACATTCATTGCATTCATAAGGCCTTTCTTCACTGTGGACTTTCTGGTGCTGAATGAGGTTACATCTTCGAGTGCAGGTTTTCCCACATTTGCTGCACTCAAAAAGCCGTTCTCTGGTGAGGATTTGCTCATCCTGAAAAAGTGTGTCTGTGTGGCTAAAGGGTTTCTTGACTTCTCCCCAGTTGTGATGACTTTTTCCATTGTGAAAGGTCGCCTCACATTTGTTATGGCTATTTGGCCTGTCTCCTGTGTGAATGGCCTGCTGATGGAGAAGTCCCATGTTGGCCAGGAAGCCCTTCCCAACCTCCCCGCAGGTAAAGGGCTTCCCTGACACAGGAACTGTGCAGCTCTTTATAAATGAGGCTCTGTCCACAGAACTTCTAAAGGGTACCTCTGTAATGTGCTGCCTTTGATGCTGTTTAAGGTTTGCAGTGAAGTAGAATTGTTTTCCACATGTGTATGGTTTCTGCCCATGATGTGTTCCCTGGTGCTCAGCCAAGTGCAAAATATCTCTCAAACCCAGGCCACATATTTCACAAGGGTAGGCATTCTGGGAAGATGGATCTTCTTTGGGAATCCTGACCTGTGACTCCCCTTCTACAGAAATGCTCTGTTTAGAAGGTGCTTCTTCATGCTCCACTCCATGCCAATAACCGGAGCCGAGTCCCCCGGCGCGGCCGCCGCCATCGGTCCCCGGGCGGATCGGAGTCAGGAACCGCGGACGACCAGGGCGGAGACCCGGACGCAGCCGTCAGCCGCCGCCGCCGCCCCTCAGACCCGCCTCTCGCGCCTTCTCGGGAGGTCGCTTTGGTCCCGACGCCGCGTACCAGAGCTGCGGACTGAGAGAATTGACCCGCGGGCAGCCACAGTGACCGCAGGGGAGGCCCCTTGAAATGGTTTTAACAGGTGAAAGCTTATCTTGTACTCGTCAATTTACAAAGGGGAGGGTTGCCAGGTGTGGGTGGGGAATGTGGCAGGGTGACCTCATGTGACAAACAACTGAGTGGGCAGCAGGAGCGCACTGCTGAGCAGGCTGTGTTCTTTGACCTGGTGAACAAAGGCAGCCACCTTTATGTCACAGTTTTGTGTCCAGCAGCCTCAGGACACCAACAGGAGCATGAGCCTGCACAAGCCCTTCTTTCCACCTTATCCCCACTTGGACGACCTCACAATGTTCTGGGAAAATGGGTAAACTTTCTTCTTTCCGCACCTCCTCTGGTGAAGTTTTTTATATCAGGGATACTTCCCTTAATTTTCTCTCTAATCAATTCCTACTCCTTTTTTAAAGCCAAATTTCAAATTCTTCTTCCTTCATGGACATTTTTCTTATCCCTCTCATGGAGATAATGGCTCCCCCACTCAGGACTCAGTGCTTGGCATCTCTTAAACTCTTCCACTAAATACTGCCTAGTTGTGTACTGACTTCCACTTTGGTCTTAGCTGCAGGATAAGAAGTTCCTTAAGGGCAGGGAATCTTGCATTTCTCATCTTGTCTTCCCTCAGTGCCTCGCACAGTACTTTCCAAGGGCAACATCAACTGTTAGGGAACACATGATGAATCTTCAAACATGGGGCCCAGCATTAAAAATACTTCAATGGCCTTCAACCAGCTAATTTATGAGTCTCTTCTTTCTCAAGAATCTTAGGGGTACTCTTCTCACAGCCCTCAACTTTTTTTCTCCTTTATGAGGCTCTGCTTGGGGGAGAACCCTTTATTGTAGCAGTCATTTTAGAGCATGTGGCTGTATGCTAGGACATAAAGAAATCTTGTTCAATTCTTGGTCAAGATCCAGCAGAAAGTCTGGAAGAGAAACTCACATTATCTGTTGACTTCAGGTGCTGGGACTTGGTTTTCACTGGGGTTGAAGGAAAATTGTGTATTTCTGTGCCTGAGGCATCTTTCAAGGATCCACACTGGCTGTGAATCTGGTGGGGTTGAGAAGGAAGCCAAGATAATAGAATGAAGCCCCAGGATGGAGGGAACAGGAAGGGGCTCCCTCAGCTCTGTTTCCCAGGAGGACATCAGAAGACTGAATGGTATCCTCAGAGAGAAAGTCAAGAAGGGCTGTGAAGAAAAGTACCTTAAGAGAAATTTTGAGACAGGCCAGGATGAAGGAGCACTGACACCAGATATGTTTTTCAGAGAAGTAGCAGTTTGGGGCAACTGAAGCTAGAGGCTGAGTAGTTGGAGAATTGCTAATTTTTAGAATGGAAAGAAATATGACCACTGAGTTTGGATTCTGGTGGCTTCAAGGAAACTCAGTGGGACTCAGGCAGACAATACATGAATTTACAAGTGACTGAGAGAATGAATTGAAATGGCTTTCGCTTTGGAAAGGAGGGTGACCTGGAAAAGGAAATACCATATGATTTATACCCTGGACTCTGAACTCACCTAATTTTTTTTTTTCAATGCAAATGTTTTTTTTTTTTATTTCGGCATATGATGGGGATACAGATTTTAAGGTTTCAATAAATGCCCTATCCCCCCGCCCCCCACAAGTCTGAGTCTCCAGCATGACCATCCCCCAGACGGTGCACTTCTCACTCATTATGTATGTATATACCCACCCACCCTCGTCCCCCTGCCCAATACCCTATTACTGTAGTACCTATGTGACCACTTAGGTGCTGCTCATTTAATACCAGTTTGCTGGTGAGTATATGTGGTTCTTGTTTTTCCATTCTTGGGATACTTCACTTAGTAGTATGGGTTCCAGCTCTAACCAGGAAAATATAAGATGTGCTATATCACCATTGTTTCTTAGAGCTGAATAGTACTAGATGGTATACATATAGCACATTTTATTAATCCATTCTTGGATTGATGGGCACTTGGGCTGTTTCCACAGCCTTGCGATTATGAATTGTGCTGCTATAAACATTCGAGTGCAGGTGTCTTTTTTGTAGAGTGTCATTGGATCTTTTGGGTAGATGCCCAGTAATGGGATTGTTGGGTCAAATGGTAGATTTACTTGTATCGCTTTAAGGTATCTCCAAATTGTTTTCCACAGAGGTTGAACTAGTTTGCAGTCCCACCAGCAGTGTAGGAGTGTTCCTCTCTCTCCACATCCACGCCAGCATTTGTTGTTTGGGGTCTTTTTGATAAAGGCCATTCTCACTGGAGTTAAGTGATATCTCATTGTGGTTTTGATTTGCATTTCTCTGATGATTAGAGATGTTGAGCATTTTTTCATATGTTTGTTGGCCATTCTTCTGTCTTCTTTAGAAAAGTTTCTGTTCAAGTCCTTTGCCCACTTTTTAATAGGGTTATTTGATATTTTCTTGCTGATTTTCGTGAGCTCTAAGTATATTCTAGTTATCAACCCCTTATCGAATGCGTAGGATGCAAAAATTTTTTCCCACTCTGTAGGTTGTCTGTTTACTTTCATGACTGTTTCTTTGGCTGTACAGAAGCTTTTTAGTTTGATCATGTCCCATTTATTTATTTTTGTTGCTGCTGT
>VSMD01081778.1:0-67404 GCA_008750895.1 Mirza zaza
AGGACTTGCTAGTACATATTAATATTTCCTCTTTTTTAGATTGCAGTCATTAACATTTTTGATGATGCAAGAGACTTCTAAACATCACACACCATGGGAAGAGTCTACCGTGCTCACAGTCTTGTTTTAAATATGCTATGCAAAATTAACTTTTCACCTCCTCCTCAGTTTTATTTCCAAATAAAACAAGGCAGGCTGAAAATATCAGGCTAGTGTTAAGGAACTCCTAGCACTGTCTTTCCAGACAGTCCCGATGCCTCGGATCTTTCTGCTCTCAGAGTCAGCACCAGAGTCCACAGACCCAGGCGCCCGCGGTGCTGCCCTGGCCGGCGGCCGTGGTCCCGCTGAAATCCAGCGCAATGAAAAGCCTTTCGTCCGCGTGACTTGTCGGCAGAAACCACGGGTCGGCAGAGCTGACAGCTATTGCCCTCCGCTTCCTCCCTTGCCAGCCTCTACTACAGAGGCCATGGCAGGGCCGGCTTCCTGGACAAGCACCAGCGCAGTCACATGGCGTCGTGTCCTCAGAAGGGACCCCTGCATGGGGTTGAACCCTCTGTGGCCATCACCTTAAAATGCTTCATAATTTTCTCTTTCTATGCGTGTTTTGTGAGCGAAGTCCAGTGGGGCCACACGGAACGTGTGGCTGGGGCTTAAAAGAGTCGGGGGTCCCCAGGCTGCCCTGCCCCGTCACCAGTCCTCAGCACCTTCTCCCCCACCCCGCCCAGGAACTGCAGCCGGGCAGCTGGGCTCGGGCGTGGGGAGGGCCGGGCAGGTGTGCCCCGCACTGAGTCAGGAGCCAGGGCCCGGGCACCGGGAGCGTCTGCACTCACTCCTCGAGCGTCCCCACCTGCGAGGGGGTGCAGCATTCACCTGCAAACAGAAACACCATGGCAGGTAGGGAGAGAGACTGTGGAAGAAAACACTTACCTTGCTTTTCGAGCACCAGGCCCTGGATTTTCATTTGGCATCAGGGCCTGCAAATTCTGTGGCCAGCCCTGGCCGTGAGCAATGAAAACTCTACATCCCAGCCTCCCACACAGCTCAGCGGGGGCCGAGTGAGGCAGATCCAGCCAAAATATCCCGTGTGCGGAACGCAGCTTCCTGAGAGCTAGAAATGTTTATGTCTTCTTCATTGCTAATTTCCCAGTGTAGAACAGAGAGCGGGTGCTCGGTATCATTTGATGGAACATTCGCATTATGTATTTGTGTGCTTGCTGATATATTTATTCAAGCATTCGCATCACCTTTTCTATTTGATGTGTCCAATCTTGGCAATGAGGTGTTATCTTCCAGTGTGATAAACTTTCACCAGGCTCTCCTTTTAATTCTCATTATGCTTTCTATATTAGACAGCTATGTTCAATACATAAAAATTTATATGCAAAGTGCTTTCGGATTGTACCTTTTATAAATATAAAAATTCCTTTATCCTTTTATTGATTTTTGCCTTAAATTTAGGGTAAAAGTTCTTAAATTCTAAGTAGAATATATCAAAATAGAAAAAAAAATACATGAATGCACAGCCATGTGTGTATTTAGCTCATTTATCTTTGCCCATTCTTCACTGGCAAGTTCTTCATAATCTCGATGGGTCACTTATTAATAGCATATAATGGAACTTTTATTTTTTTATACCCACTGTGAAACTCTTTATCTTTCAACAAGGCAACTTATCCAATTTGCATTTATTGTGGATACAGTTGTGTATGTGCTTCCTATTGCTGAGTTTTTAAAAATTGTCTCTTTTTCCTTTCCTGACTTTTGATGAATTGTTAAGATTTTTTGATATCAAACTTTGCTTGTTCTTCCTCTGGTTTTACAAAAGTGTTAGGTCCTTAATTTTGTTTGCAACTTAATTTTTTACAAGTATGTACACAAAGTCTATCTTTCTCTTTCAGTATCAAGAATTAAATACCAATAACCTCCTCTCTTTGAAAGACAACTGTGTTGTCATGATTACCTTTCTCAGTTTCTGCACCAGCCATATCCTCTCCACTCCGGGTTCTGTGGAAATCATCTGATTTTTACTGCAAGACTGATCTTTTTTTAGTAAGAACTCTTCCTTAAAAATTGCATTACCAAATATTATTTAGGCATTTATCAATTAGATTAGTTTCCTTGTTTATACTGTTTCTTTCATATTTTCTCACCTTCGTGACATTTTTATTCTGATTTATTTTTCATCTGCTTTACTGCTTCCTTCAATACTCTTTTCATAATGAGAACAACCGTGGCGTATTTTCTGAGCCCTTAAATATTTAAGGATAACTGGACCTTCCATATGAACAATAATTAGATGGGGAATAAAATTCCAAGGCCACAAATTTTTCCCCTAGAGCCCTATAAAATTCACTATGTTTCAATTTGCAATTGAGAAGCTTAACAAAAATTTCTTTCCTTTCATTCCAAACAACCTCTTTTTCACTAACTGAAATCAAGACGGACTGTGTCCCTATGATGGAAATATAGACATGTCACCAGGATGTGACCGAGTGTATCTTTCAATAACCCTCACTAGAAACTTCTTTTATATGAACATTACAGCTCCCAGATCGTTCCTTACATTAGTTCAATATTTTCTTTGATGAATTTTTTGTCCTTTTATCTTTCATATTTTACGTGTTTAAGGAAATGTCTCCACTTACTCTTCCAAACTCTTAATTCAGTTTTGACAGTGCCCACCCCACCTACACTGTCTCCATTGAGACTTTGTCCTGCTGGTAGTAAGCGCCTTTCATTGTGCGATCATGACGACCAGAGAGCTTGGGCAGGTGACTCATCACCGCTGTGTCACCCACACCAGTGGGAGGCTGCAGGCTTCCCGCCGGTGGGACCGCACCTAACGCTGGAAGAGACAGACCGAGAGTAAGTTTACCTTTCCGAAGGTGTGGGTGGGCCCGGCAAAGGACATCAGGGTGTGTCACCATGGACCAGTAAGACAGGTGTGTTCAGTGGCGGTTGGGTTATCGAGGTCCCTGCGAACCTGGTTTGCTACCTATGCTGAGTTAAGAATGCCTACGGGGCGAATGTTTCCATCAGCTGTTTTTATATAGGGATTTAGTGGAACCCTAGAGGCTTTTTTCTTACTGAGCCAACCACAACCACCCCAGCCATTCCTCCAGCTTCTGGTGGAGGAAGTTTGGGTGCCTGGGTCCACCCACAGTAGGAATCACCAGCAGGAGAGAGCTGAGAGGGTGCATTCAGGCTGGGGGGTGTCGTTCCCTTGCTCTTCCTCGAATTTGCTCATTGAAGCCACAGTGAGTGGAAACAGCTGCCCTTCTTTTCCGTCTGACCCCATATTACAAATCTTTGCCATGGACTCCACCAAGCCCCACTTCTCCTTCCTTTACTCACCAAAAAGTCCACACAAAATTAATTTCGAGATTGTCAGTCTCTAGTGTAAGGGCATTGAGGCTATTCTCAACTTGAATCTGTCAGTCTTCCCTTCCAGCCCCTCTACTGCCCTGCCCTTGGTAAAAGGCTTGCTTCCCTGGACTGGAGGTTCTCTGGGGGCTAACCCCTCTCGTCTTAGGCAGGCGCTTCTCGGGTTGGGTGCCTTCTCTATCCTGGAACATGCTTGCAATTTCGTGTCATTCATTTCTTCACTGGGCGACTGATGGACACTTTCCGTCCCATGATGAGTGGCCAGCACTCGTGCTGCAGCTCTCCAGCTTGGTACCCTTGGCAGACATCACTAATCAATCACCACTTACTTGGTCTGAGTCTAAACATGGCCCTGTTTTAGATTTCTATTACTGCAATAACAAATTACCACAAACATAACCACTTACACAGCATAAATGTATGAGCCGAGGGTTCTGTAGGCCTGAGGTCCAGCACAGGGCTAAAATCTAGGCTCCCGGGTCCTAGCACACAACCCCCACAGCTCAGCATCAGGGTGTCGAGTCTTTCTCACTCTGCCTTCTCTCTCTGACCTCCTCTTTTGCCTCCTCTTCGGCTTTTAAGGACTCATGTGATTAGATTGGGCTACCTGAATTATCCAGGAAAATCTCCCTTCTCAAGGTCCTTAATCACATCTGCAACGTCCTTTTTGCCATGTCACGAGTTCCAGGGGACTAGAGTGTGGACATCTTTGGGGGCCATTCCTCTGGCTACCCGCACACCAAATCCAAATCCTTTTCAAGCTGCACTCCAGGAGGTCACTGCAAATTGAATGATGCTGGCACTGAAACGAAATCTGGTGGACACATTCGGAATACATGGATGGGTGTGTCCAACCAATCAGCACCCTCCACCCAGCATGAACTTCCAGATGCTGATTCTTCCTGGAGTGAATTGTAAGAAGACTGACACTACCAGGAAAGAAGACAGTAATTAGATGGCCCTTGTCACCACGGCGGCGCCTTTCGGGGTTACATCTGAGCCTTCTTGATTGGTGCCACCCCAGCTGGGAGCATCAGATTCCCATGGCACCAGCTGCAGCTGCCAAGCTCCACTGACACTGCTTGACTTCGAGCCGTTTAGGGATTCGGAGACCATAGCTACCTGACATCAAAATGGCCCGTCAGTTTCAAACACTAATAAGCGAAACAATTATACACAAAACAGCTGTTTGAGCAACTGTGCTTTTTTAATCCTTTAACTGATTGTTTCGTCCACTGACAACCTAGAAACAGCCTTTGCAAATAAAAGATGCTAGTTAAATAATGGATGTTTTGTGCCGGGAATAACTTCGTGGACAGGTGTGATTGACACCTCCATGGCTCTCGGATAGACAAGGACGCAAACGGGAAGCCAGCTGACATGGCTGACAAATCTCCTTCGCTTGGGAACACTGACGCTGGAATAATGTTTATTCTTGGCAATCAAACCAGCTTCCAAATGAATCATCTCCTTCACTTTTCCTCTTTGTCAGTGTTGATTCCTTTACACTTTTAGACATGATTTCTAGTACTTAGGCTTTGAATGGGTTATCTATGAAGGGATTATGTATGACAATGAATCCGCATTTCTATAACTTTATATGTCTTTAACCGATTTGTTATTTAACAAAATAAAACCTGTGCTTTGGTTTAAAGAAATCAAAAATTTCTGCAGGAGTTCTAATGAAAGGCAACAAACTCCTGCTCCATTCCTTCCTCCGCAACTTTTACTCTGGAGGAAAACATGGTTAACTTTTGTTCTTTTTTTCCTGACGGCCACCCCACACATCTAGATACTGTGCTTGTACCACTCAGTCCTGCTTCATCCACTCTCTCTGCCGGCGGCTTTCTCTTACTACGTAGCTTGTAACATCGTCACTGTCTCCTCCATCCCACAGAGTCATGTCACTACCTTCCGTCACTTTTACAAGCACTAACCCCCATGACCTCTTCCATTCCTACTTCTATCTCCTGATTCTGCCTCAGCCTCTGCTTCCCACCTAGCATGGTGGTGTCTGAGAAAGCAGGTAGTAAGATGAGCTTTGGACAGGATGATCCCACATCCCGAAGATCTCAGTTCTCCCCTAAGCTAATTTGTAAATTTAACAAAATTCCAATAAAAATATCAACAGTTTTATGATGCTAGAAAAGTTGACACTGAAATACATATGGAAAATTAAACATGCAAGAATAGCTATAGAAACAGAGGAAAAGGAAAAACACTATGATGAAGGCTTGTTTTTCCAGATATGAAAACCCTAGGAGGCCTCTAAAAGTAAAACAGTATAGCCTGGGGCACAAATAAGCAGCCAGACAGGTGGAATGAAAGTCCAGAAACAGACCCAAGTATAGATGGAAATTTAGTATATGATCAAGACGGTATTCTGAATCACCAGAGCAAAGATGAACTTTTCAATAAATGGTGCTAGGGCAGTAAGATCCTATTTTTCCATTTGGGAAAAGCTAGAATTAGACCCATACTTCACACCAAATGCGAGAATAAACCCCAAATGGATTAGAGATCTGACTGTAAAGTGTGAAGCCATACACATACATGTGTAAGCATGGTGAACTCGTTAGCCATAGTGTGTAGGAAAAGGCTTTCTAGATATAACACAAATTGAAAAAGCAATAAAAGGAAAAGGTGATAAATTTGATTCCATAAATATAAAAAGAAATCTTTTGCACAGCAAAATCATCAGAAATAAATTGAAAAGGTAAATGACAATCAAGAAAATATTCACATCTATTAGGGACAAAGGGTCATTTCCCTAATATAAATAATTATTTAAAATTGACAGGAAAATGACCAAAAAACTGATAGAAAAATGGGCAAAAGACATGAACAATTTACAAAAGAATATAAAAATGACCCACAAACATGAGACTATTTTCATTGTTAATCATAACAAGAGAAACGCAGATTAGAACTACACTGAGATAGTGTCACGGATGCATATGTCCAAACTCATCAAAATGTAATCATCAAATATGTGCACTTTTGTGTATCAATAAAGCTTATAAAATAAAGCAAATTTTTCCCTAAAAATAAAAAATAAAATTCCCTAATTAGTAGAGAGATATTAATATATCATGATCATGCATTGAAAACTCAACATAGAAAAGTTCTTCATTATCTCCAAATTCATCCATAAAATGTCAAAACTATATAGAAAGAGATTAGGAAAGAATAACTAAAAAGAATATACACTATGTTTAAGGATTTGAATATTTTATATTGTATATATGTCCACTATTTCTCTGTTGCTCTATGGATTCAATGCAACTATAAGTGAAATGCAACAATAAAAATAAAGAAATAGCATAAGTTGATAGAACTCATGGGATGATTTTTCTGATAAATGCAGAGTTCTTTAAATTTTTCTAAAAGGGTAGAGGAGTTAAAGTCAGATATTTTGGTAGAATAGTAATATTCACACAGTGAAAACTAAGGTTGTATTGGAAAGAGGTAGGTAGGCAATTGAAGAATTGGAGGTGGTGTTCCATAGCCCTAAATGCATAACTGGAATGAATATTTGGGGAAAAAACAGTTTTTAATTTTGAAGAAAACCTAATGGATTACCCATACAATTGTGCAGGGACTAAAGGGAAAACTATTGAACCGCTTCCTTCAAAATACATATCTAACACCCTGCAGTTCATAAATAGGGGAAAAGTGGAACTCTCCCAAAACATAAAGAGGAGGAAATAAATGCTTTGTGATAAATTTAACAAACTGTGTGCAACACTTGTACACTTCAAACTATAAAATGTTGCTATGAGAAATTAAAGATCTAAATAGAGATATATATTACCCTCCAAAAATAAAAATAAATGAATGAAACCACACTGAGATTCCACTCCTCACACATCAGATTGACAAAATTTTAAAAGCACGACATCACGTTCTACTGGGAAAACTGAAGAAACAGGCTCTCTCCTATATTGGTGACAAGAACGCAAATTGGTACAACGCTTATGGAGGGGAATTTGGCACTATCTGACGAAACCACATATGTGTTTATCTTTTGATCTGTAAATCTGAGGACACGGGTTATTCATTACAGCACTGTTTGTAATGGCCAAATGTTACCACCTGAAGGCCATAGAGAAGACTGTAAATGCTAAACTATGGTGCAGCCACAAAACAAAGCACTATGAAGCTGTGCAAAAGAAAGACAGAGATTTCCATAAAGGGATATGGAGGGATTTCCAGGAAAAACAAAAAAAAAATTATTAAGTTAAAAACAAAAAAAGATGAAGTTCAAAAGAGGACAAAGGGGAAAAGGGAGAATAGAGTATACATATGTTGGCTCATTTGTGCAAAAGGAAACACAGGAAGGAAAAAACAGACACTATCGGCATTGGTCACATCTAGGGAGTGGGGCAAAAGGGCAGGGGAGAGAGTTGGCCTTCTGGAGTTTAGTTCTGACTTTTGGAACTATATTAATGTTTCATATATTCAAAAATCATTAAGAATGATAAAAATGAAGGTCACAATGAAACACACACAGGAACAGATAAACTTAACTACTATGTGATTTCAAATGAATAACGTCACCACCCTGAAGGAGGAGGAGGAGGAACAGACCCAAATAACATCTGGACCCAGCATTTGGTCCATCCTTAGGCTCGGGACAGAAGGGACAGTAAGCAGACACTGAACTCGAGCTGGAAGTTTGTTTTTTCTCAGTGGTACGGGTTAGCGCTTCTGAAACGACTATCTGTATTCCAGCATCGTGGGGTCACAGTTCTCATTGTCTGAGAAGGAAATTGCAAGTATGGAGAGAGGGAAAGTTGGAGTGAACGCTGGAGGAATGGACTGGAGGTTTCGGTAACATGGTTTTTAATATAGATAGGTGGGTAGGTAGACAGATAGACATTGATATGCGTATTTCTTTTTTTCTGTCTGTTAAGAGAACCTAGTGTGCAAATCCTAGATCTTGGTTTCTAAACACAAAACAAAAACAAAACAAAACAAAAATGCCAGAGTTTCTTAGAGAAATGGCTGGTTTCCGTATTGAAGATGAAGAACTCTAAGCTCACCCTGGAACACCTGGTGCCTGCAGGTAAGGATGAGAACGATGGGAACCTGTGAAAGGACGTGAGACTACCTTGAAGGCTCTCACCAGCCAAATCGGGGACAATGTGAGCATCAGAGCAAACAATGATAAAATACTAACATAAGCAAACAAACAAAGGGAGAAGAAAAAAAAAAAATCTCTTCCTTACCGTAGAATACTGACTCATACCTGTAAAAAAAAAAAAAAATCATGAAATTAGAAAAGCGCCATCTGGGGACCATCATCATAAATCCCGATTCAGGATGTGACCAGCGATTTAATAGCCACGTGTCACTGCAGACGGAAACACCGCCTAACCCGACGATGACTTACAGGACGGCTACCGGGGCAAGACGGAGGCTCTTCCACAGGGACAACCCAAGCGGGGACAGAGCGCGGGCCTGACTGCTGATGGGAGCAGAGCTGTCTTTGTTCCCTGTACTCTCGGTATCGCTCGGGGCCCCGTCTCAGTCGGGCCCGACGTGGGTCTGAGGGAGCTTGGGGGTGCGTCCACCCACGAGTCAAGGACAGCCCGGGTCGCAAGCTGGTGCGGAGCAAGGCAGCGTCCCTCTGCAAGCCAGCAGGTCGACGGCGCTGGCGCAGTTGCCAGGCCTTCCCCCCCCCCCCACTTGGAAACAGCCGCAGGGGTGCATTATTAGCACCAGCAGCCTCGCCTCTCCAGAAGCTCGAAGTCAGATTCTCAAAGCACGGGCTGTGCGTGCGTCCCTGCGTGCGGAGCCTCCTGTAACTGGCAGGGCCTTTCTTACGCTGGGCGCTGCTCCTCGCGGCTGCCCGAATGAAACGCTTCAAGACAGTCATGGGGCGGGCGCCGCAGGCGTAGCCCCCCTGTGCCTGGCAGCCCTCCCGAATGACACTAAGGAGAGTGACGACATTCTTGCAGACCTGGCGAAATCCCTTTTAATCACACAGACCGTAGGCACCCCTGCTGCTAATCCCGGCTCTGGGCTTCCCTGCTTCTGAAGTCAGCCTGGTAGGGAATTCAATTAATGATCCACCCTGGTGGAATAATTTACTCAGTCGCTACATCTGGGGCAGAGATTCACAGCAGAGAGAAAGGGAAACTGTAGGTTCCGCTCAGCCCCTTGTGCCTCCTGACCAGCGGCCCTGCCTCTTTCCGGAAGGACGGCGGTCCTGTTTTGGTTCCTTTCTCAAATCAAAATTTCCATTTTCTTGTCTATTCACTGGTTACCATCTGTTTAGCAAAGGGACTATGAAGACTTCATAATTCCATGTTTCGTTTACTGGGATGTTTATGTGTCTACTTAAAGAGTTTTACTTCTTAACTGTTTTTAAAGGAGAAGGAAAACCGAATCCGAAGTGTCTGACAGCAGCACTTTCTTCCTAAATTGCAGAAAGAAAAGCAATTCAAAACTTAAAAGTTTTTGTTTTAATGTAATATGAATATAATTTAGAGATAGTATCCAAATAGACTCTCTTTTATTTAATGTTCTGAAATCCTTTGCCTCAATACCTTTTGAAACTGCCAGTTTTACAAATCTTATTTATTTCAGAAAAATCAAAAATGCTGGGGGTTTTTCCCTCTCTTTTTTAAGTGAATATATGGACTTCTTGGAAGAGTTGCATAACCACGTTGGAGAAAAAAGAGAAAATAGAAAATATCATCCACAGCCCCAATGTCAGAACACAAATGTTCGATATTTGTTAGAACTATTTTGCTCCAGTCTGTTGTTTTGCTTTCTGATTTTTGCACTTTTTTACATTCACAGGTTTTTAATTTTTATTTATTTAGATATCACTTTTAAGCTTAGAAAGTGTTAATGAAAAATCAGAGGCATGATAAAATTTTGAGTAAGAAGCAATTCATGCATTGGAAAGCACCAGACTGAAAGAGGTTTTGTGTTCCGATGATAAATTGTCAGGGGCAAACATTTATGGGATAAATGTGGAAGCAAAGTAAAGAAATTATTTGATTGGTTTGCAGTCACAAAATCGCCCCTTTTTTAGGTACATCACCGCAAAGTCCCTATGCACGTAATCAAGCTAGTTGGCTGTGTATGATCGGCTGGCGTTATGTTTGGTTCTAACGTACGCGGTTTTTTAAGAAATGGCCCAAGTTACGTTTCACTTATGTTTGCAATCTAACCAAAGTTAAGGTTATTTTCAAGGCCTAGTTGGTTTGGTTTGCTCAGGAAATTTTCAGGCCAAGTCTCCCTTTTAATTTTTTTTTTAAATCAATTCTCCCGTTTTGATCATCCTCCCAGCAAGCTGAGAGTGTGACCAAATAGCCTGGCATTGCTCTCAGTGACTGGTGCTGAGGGAGCCACTGGGACCAAAAGTCAGGTGGACGCTGTCATCATTGTTGAAAGATACTCTGGAGTCACAGTGCTGCTGCCGGGAATGACACAGTCAGCGTTGATTTCCTCGAGTTGCCTGAGCCCGATGGAAACCATCCGACATGCCAGTGGCTGCTGGAGAGCATTGAAAACCTTCGAGAGAATACCTACCGTGCCCCGGGGGTGAACGCAAGAGCCAGGAGGGGAAGAACGGCCAGAGATTAGGAAACTTCCTCTGAGCAGAGATTTCCGGCAGTCAAGATTCACCCAACTGTATAAATCCATGGAGGAAGCAGTAAAAAAAAAAAAAAACAACCTTATAATCGTTCTTTAAGATCTTTTAGATTTAGAACAACAATTTCTAATTTATTAACATAGAAACAAGATTTTTTTTTATCAATAAGAGAACAAACTTCTCCTTATTAAGCTGTGAAGGTATCAAGAACTTCTAGTTTGGAGTACTATTGAGAAGAAAAGGAAAAGGAACTTGGTGTTCAATTTCAGATTGTGTCGCTTGAAGCGAATTCAAAATTTGCTGTATAAAAACAAAAGGAAAACAAAGGTTAACATTTGGAGCAAATTATGATCATTCTCAGCCTTTGATTCTGAAGGGCATCTTGTAAAGATTTTGATTGTGAGTTTGAGTTTGAAGCATCTTTAGATGGTGGAATGAAGATGGCAGTTGAATGTTTTTCTAGATTCAGTCCGGTTTACAGGGAGGTAAAATCTCAAAGGAAATGATCAGGACTAGAATGCAATCTTCTTTATAGTTACTTCCATTTTTACCAAAAATAATCACAGTTAATTATCTGTGAAAAGCCAGGTATGGTGGCTCCCACCTGTAATCCCAGCACTCTGAGAGGCTGAGGTGGGAGGATCACTTGAGGCTGGGAGTTCAAGACCAGCCTGGGCAACATAGCAAGACCCCATTTCTACAAAAAAAGTTTATAAATTAGCCGGGCGTGGTGGCACGCACCTGTAGTCCCCACTACTTGGGAGACTGAGGTAGGAGGATCCCTTGAGCCCAGGAGTTCGAGGCTGCAGTGAGCTATGATCATGCCACTGCACTCCAGCCTGGGCAACAGAACAAGACACTGTCTCTAAAAAAAATTTTTAAATAAATTCTGTGTGATATTAGTTCCCCTCTTACCGGCACATTCCTGATGGCCTTGGTGAACAGTGTGTCCCTGTGCCTTCCCACGGAACAGGGAACGTAACACTCCAGTGAGTCTTCTGCCCTCTGCCAACACAGCGGGGAGCTCATTAGAAGAGCCCCATGTTGGGCAGAAATCGACAGATCCTGGTGCCCCCAGCATGCTCAGTCGTTGGCTGGGGGCTGTGCAAGAAGAACACAGCCTTTTCTCCAACACCCACGCAAGTCCTGAAGACGCTGTGACGCGGAGTTCTTTCTAGAAGCAAAACTGAAGCCACACACGCTCCAGGGCTGCCACATCTCTGGTGTGATTGCAGGCGTTCTCATAATTACCTTCATTCTTTTTGTAGTTTTCATGTGTTCTCAAAGAGCACGTGTCACTTGTCTATTCAGAAAACCTTACAAGCGCATTTTATGAAAATCGATTGATCAGTTCGGTGCGATTCCTACTGTACTTTGCACTCGCCGGTGACCTTAGAGAAGGCAGAGCCGTAAGAACTGAAGGCGAATTAAAAGGAGTTGCTGGGAATCGATTCCTCGGTCAGTGACACGGCCGTGCCATTACTTCCTCGCAGACTTTGTGTGACGGCCACGTGAGACATCCTGAGTTCTCTTCCAGTGCGCGGTGACCAGCACGTGGCAGGTTGCAGTGCTGGGCCAGGGAGCCTGGACCCCCACACAGGAGGGGACCGGGGCACTGGTGAGGAGCCATCCGCTAGGCCAAGAGGGAAAGCCGACAGGGTGGGCACATGGCTGGCGCTGAGGTCTCGAGGAACTGAGGTTAGACGGGGGATCTCTGCAGATGCCCCTTGGGAGACGGAAACAACATGAGCTACTGAAAATAATCATTATCACCCCGCAGCTAAGTCCGCCCTTCCCCTCACCGCTCTGGAGGGCTTGTCTGCACGGCGTCCTGCTGGACACCCCTCGCGTTCCCACCACTGTCCTCCTGCTCACCCTGGGCGGCGGGCATCACACCCCCCTCCCCGACCTTCACTCTATGACCAGGTGAGCCAACGGAGAAACCCCAAGTCATTTGCCTAAGAACACGTGTTGAGTAAGTCCCCGTGTTCCCTCCATGGCCACGTGGGCATGCTACTAGTTTGTCTCGGGTACACGAGTGGAAAATGGAAGCCCGCGTTCCCTTTCTGCTTTTGTGGTTAGGAATCTGCACGCCAAATCCAGCACCCTCAGTCGTAGGGACTAATGCATCTCAGATTTTTATCTACTCTTATATGTATTTCTAAATGTCTTTCTAGGTACTTATTTTGCTTTATGACTTTTAACTCTTAAGATGCCTTAAATCAAGCTCTGGCAAAGTGGGGTGGGGAGGGGGACAGGGGCAAGATATGTAACCCTAACAATATTTGTACCCACAGAATTTGGGAAAAAATAAATAAATATTAAAAAAAAAAGATGCCTTAAATCTAATGGAAGTAGGAGGAGTGTAATTCTCAGTAAAAATAATAATAATAATAATGGCCTTATGCAAGGACTATAAAGATTAACGACTTAATATTTACACAAAACTTTGGGATCGTTGGTATGTAGTATTGTTTAATATCAAATCGTCACCGGAAGTATTGTAATATTCTCTTCCACTCTGCAAGCTGGAGAACCCTTGTTTGCTCATTAGTTCCCAGTTAAGGAGAGCGTGGTTTACACCTGTCACATTGCTCTGAGGCAAATTAAGTTTCCCTGGGAAACTTCCAGTGGGTTCTTCTTAAAAAAAAAAAAAAAAACATACACACAACGATGAGGGAAAGAGCCCTCTGACCGAGGTTTTGTCCCTCACCCAGGCGTTGAGGTAACCTGCCCACAGCAATGTCACCCGACCTGCGCTCTCCTCGGGCCGTGATCTCTTTGTCCCCAGCGAGAGGGCTGGGGAGTGGATCTTAGCCGGTTTAAGGTCACATGTGTTGGGAGTACCCGATGAAAGCCACAGATCTTCTCCCACGAGAAACGGGACACACGGCGTTTCACGGACAACACCAGGGAGCCTGCAGAACCAGGGAACCTGCTCCGCAGTCCTGGCTGAAGAGCCCAGTGGTCGCTCGGGTCCCTCCCAGCTCTCCAGTCTTGAAATTCCAAGAATAACATGCTTCTCTGGAGGAGGGGAAACGAGGGGCGTGTCTCAAGCTGCCAGCTTCCCCAGGAGTGCAGCTGCCCTTTTGACGCCTCTCCTGGGTCTCATTCAAGTTAAGAGGCTGGGCATACTTCATGTTTTTCTCTAAGAATACACATATTCCCATAGTTCAAAATTGTCGTTCCTTTGTCCTGGTGTGACCTCGAAGCGTCCCCTGGAGGTTATGCCACCTGTCATTGTAGTCACTGCAGCTTCACATCTAAGGCTTCCTGGTGGTCACAACCCTGGTTCTGTGCTTGAGTCCTTAACTGACCCCATGGATGCAAAGGGCACTGATTGGAGACAAGTTTTAGCCGATGGCTTTACAACCATTGCTCATGAAGAGCAATGTCCCCCCTTGAATGTAGATCGCACAGGGACACCTTGACTCTAAAAGGGGATGGGGATGTGTCTGCTCAGGCACTCTGGTGCCAAATAGAAGCAGACAGCTCTGGCGTCTGGGGGGTGTGCTCTGGGTTGAGGTTATCCTCACTGGCAAGACTCCTGGGATTATTCTTCTGGATAATCCCTGGAGTCTTGGCACGATGGCCAAGACTCCTGGGTGGGTAGGTAAGACGGCCCACCCACTCCTGGCACTCAGCACCCCCAATTTTCTTGTCCCACCCTCAACAATCCCGACCTCACAGGTGCACCCCACGGGGCCCCTGTCGTGTGCCCTGGTGAGCAGTCCTCCTCTGGGTGGGGCTGGGGTCCTGCCCCAGACTGACCTGACGTTGAATGTTTTGAAGTTTCGACAGTGAAAATTCTTTGGTTGCAAATAACAGAAACCCGACTCAAAGACATATAAGCAAACAGGGGGATGTATTAAAGAATCCTGGGGTGTCTCAAGAACTCAGCAGTAAGAATCCAGATAGACTCCACAACTAAATGAGTCTCAGGGGAACCGTATTCTCGGAAGTCTGTCTCCGTCCCTCACCCCCACACCCACATGGCAGAGGCCACAGTTGCAGGTGAAAGCTCTGGACACCTGAAGGAGGCTGCCTTCTCTGTCTCAATTCCAAGTCCAAAAGCCCTGCAAAGCCCTCTTGCCCACCCGAGTCAGGTGATCCAGGTGGACGGACAAGCCAGTCCCCGCAGTCCATGGCGCCAGCATGGCAGGTGCCGTGTGGAGTGAGAAAGGGCACAGAGGACAGAGGAGTGAAGTTCCCTGACTCGGGGTGGGAAGGTGCTGGGTGAGAACTCACTCTTCCTCCTCAAGTCCTGTAATCACCAACCCACTGTTCTTCCAACCCCCTATTTATAGTTATATTTATGTAACTCTCTTAAAAGAGGCTTAGTTCCCCCAAAGTTGTGTAACTAGGACATCCCCACATAGACTATGTAATGGGCACTACATAGAAAATCGAGGTTCGTGTACCTCTCTCCCGAGCAACGTCTTCATGTATGAAGGCAGGCAGGTGGCCCCACGGAGTGGGCTCTGCCACCTGAGCCCGCTCCTTTTTCCCAGCCCAGTGCTCTCAGCTGGAAGCAGAAGTTTGGCAAAAGCCTTCGGTGTCGGAATGAAGGAATTCGCAAAGCCAGTGAAGGAAACAAATTCAAAGGAGACACTGAGACATTGCCTTTGGCGGATCATCCCTGGTGCTTTCCCATGCTGAGCAGGTCGTACTGTCCCGGCCACTGCCCAGCACCCACCAGCAAAAGTTCGTCCTGCCCCGCCGACCACACCCCCATCCCAGGGAGCCGGCAAACAGCGCTCTCCAAAAGATGGACAGTGCATTCAACGCCGCTCTGACTCCTGCTCTGGACAATGAAGTTTCCCTGACCATGAGGCAGTTCACGATTTCTCTGAGCAACAGAGAGTTTGCACACGTGGCCCCTTTGCCATCTTGCTGGCAAAGACCCTCCAGGGTGGCAGCTCTTCACGTGGGATCTTCGCCCCACGAGGCCTCTGGACCGAGCCCGGGGGAACCACGACGCTGTGGCTATTATGTTTAAACACGTGCATGTGTCTCTCTAGGACGTTCTTTGGCCTCATCGGATTTGCAAAGTGATCCGTGCACCGTGGGCTTGGTCTCGGCTGGGACGACCACGGCCACCCTGGCCAAGCCCCAATTCTAATGCGAGAGAAAGAACAAGTAAACAGACTCACACAAGGCATAAGGGGGTAGGCTGAGGGATTAGAGGCAGCACCTGTTCTGGAAGCCTCTCTGAGAAGAACATTGCAGACAGAGCTGACGTTGGTGGGTGGGTGCACAGGAATGCTCCACAGGGCAGCGCGTGGGCGGATGTCGGTGTCTAGTCCCCTCTGGCTGCTGGTGGGACGTGACCGGAATAGGCAGGAGCTGCTGCAGGGAGTCCAGGTGCAGGCTGGCACCGTGGCCCAGGCCACCGCTGGGGGCAGCCTGTCTAGCCTGGCTCAGGCCAGGCCAAAAACTGGCTCCCACCCTCCCTCGTGCCTCCTGACATCCCAGCACTCTTCCATTAAACCCTGTCTCCTGATGACACCTTCTCGCCAGATCACAACTGCCGGCCAGCTGCAGACACCTGAAGGGAGGAGTTAGCATTCTGGGAAGCAGAATCCGGGTTCAAAGAAATTAGCTCCGCCACGCCAGGCTGCCCTGCACTCACCGGCTGCATCAGCAGCTACTGCCCCCAACGGCCAACTCCTGGTCCCCAAAGAGCACCCCCAACGGGCATTTCTCTTTCCCAAACCTTCAGTGACCCAGTCTGTCTGCACCATCTCTCCATACACATATATTTGGGGACAAAGCAGAGAGCATTTAAGGGAAGATTTTAATTGTTTTTAATCATCTGTGGCAGGTTTCATTTGTTAGCAATGATGCAAAAATCGAAAAGGCAGAATACAGACACAAGAAGGACAGTGTTTTCAAAAGATGTTTTATGAATTTAAAATCAATTTAAAAATAGATCAATTTAAGGAAGATCCCTCAGGCTGTATTTATGCACCAAATCCTTCATCTCTGTGTCATTTGATACCGACAGCATAACTGTCATCGCCAGGAGTTTTGCAGGATAAGTGAAGAGAATTTCTTTCCTCCTCTTTTATTGCATATTGTTCCGTTCCAATCTGTAAGCACTGGAATATTGCATCATGGATGAAAAATGAACAGAACGATTTGCTTGTTTCTAGTGAGAAACTGCTCATGAAACAGCAGCGCTCAGCTCTTCAGTGAAAAACAATATGAGAAGCTGGCTTTCTTAGCCACGGCCCTCTCTCCTCAGCCCAAAACTATGAAGCTTCGAAAGATTTTATGTCTGATATTAATAAGCACAAAATACCCTGATCGACCAACATAACGGGGTGAAAAAATACTGCCTTAGAGTGCAAATATGTCAGTTACATAAAAAAACTTAGGTTCAAATACAGAGCCATGCTCTAATTTGAGCTCTAATTATAATATATATAATATATAATATATTATAATTAATATATTATATCTATAACTAATATATAATAATATAATTTAATTATTTAATAAATAATTTAATTTATTTAATTAATATAATTTAATATTGATTTATAATTAATATAATATATTATATATTATTATATATAATATAATATATAATATAATTATATATAATATATAATTCGAGCTCTAATTATAAAATTTTTCTAGTGACTCTCCAAAAATAATTTCCCAAATTATCCTAAAGTTAGGCATATTTTTTTTTATCTCTCCTAAGCCAGTTTTCCCCCCTTAATCCTGGAGTTCTAGTGAAACAACAATTTAGAAAAACGCTTAACTAATTTGAATAGAATCTGCTAACTAATTTAACTAGGTTGAACACAAAGTTTTCTAGAGGTTGAATTCCCCGTCTTCTTGGACACGAAGCGTCACTCTCACTCGCCAATGGGCATTTCTCTTTGGTCCCGTGATCTATCCCACGGGACACTGGCTCCGTCCAATACTCAAAAATGGACACAGCCTCTATTAAAGAAAAGGAAAAGTGCTTCGTGAAGGGTGACTGTATGATCTCCAAACTCAGATGACGGAATGACAGCACGGTGAGGAGGTTTGATGACCCGGTGTGTGCTCATCAGGACGGGGAGGCTGAACAGTCCACAGCTGCCTCACAGCCTGGCGAGGGGCTGCCGTGAGCTGGGACGCCTGCGTTCTTGCCTTTGCTGGCCAGTAAAGCCATCTTTCCAGCCGTCATCTTCCAGGCCACCTTGGTTGTCAGAGCCACTGTCCGTGAACAGTCCATGCAGGGCTGCTATGGGTCTGGTCTCCTCGGCAGAGTCTTGTCCAAGGTCTGGGCCAGCCCTGTCCCTTGTGTTCCCTCCGTGGCTGGTACGGTTCGTGCTGGTGACCACTGTTTCGTGCTGGCAGGGTTTGCAGAGGGGGCTCTGAAGCATGGGGCCCGGAGAGGAGTGAGTGCTGTGCCGGACAGCTTGCAGCAGCTCTTGAGAGCCAATCTGCACATTTTCAGGAATTTTGCAAGCCAGTTGTTAAACCATTGGTAGCTTGAAATCAGGCACAGTGGAAACATTTGCAGTACCAAAATCAGCAAATGCTAATGATCAGGGCTTTGGTTGCTTGTTGTTGTTTTTCCCCCTCCTATGGAAGCCACTGTTGCACCATTGTTAAACATTTACCAGCATACCACTGGGGCTGGGTCATGTCTTGGCTAAGGGAGAGACTAACACAAACTTCCTAATCGCTTTCTCAGGCTACCGGAGAGCCCAAGAAGAGGGTGCTGAAAGAGACCAGATTTCCTAGAAGAAAGTGCGATTGAAGCCAGAGGTTAGACAAGAGATGCTTTTCCGTTTGTCACCTGAAAACGAGAGTCCCTTCTGCTGCCTTTCACAGAGCAAGCTTGCCCGGTAGCTGTCTGGGACAGCTTGAAGACCGCATCTTCCTTTTCTTTCATTTTCGATATTGCCTCTCTGAGAATCTATGAGATGGCCTTGAAGGAAAAGGTGTCGTTGAAGAAGTAAATGGCTAACAAGGTCACTCAGCATTCCATTTCCTGGGAAAGAGGCGAACTTCTGGGTGAATGCTTAAATGACACCTAAGGTTAATTGCAGTACAGGAGGATGGTGAAAATGCATTACAGGTGGACATACTGTCTGTTGCATACTCTCACTGTAGGGACGCCCCACCCCCACCCCATACAGCCTTGGACCTTACATTGTAGTGAATGCCCACCCTACCTTCTACCCTGCAGCTGCATCTCTTTGTCTGAAAGCTTTCTGCTGGAAAGATTAAGCCCCCAGGGAGCAACCTTCTACCAAAGACTGATGGGAGTCGGTGTGCAAATACCCCAGCACCTAGGTTAGCATATCTCTGAGGCAAATTCAATGCAGTCACTCAGGATTTCTCAGCACATTGAAGGTCCTATAAGGTTTTGAGATATAAGATCAATCACGTTTCTCTATATTACCAATGAACAATCCCAATATGAAATTATGAAAGGCAATTCCATGTACAATAGCATAGAAATTAATAAAATACTAAGGAATAAATTTAACAAAAGAAGTGAAAGACTTGAACACCAAAAACTATAAAATATTGCAAGAAATTAAAGAATACCTGAATAAATGGAAAGATAATCCTATGTTTATGGATTAGAAGATTTACTATTGTTTAAATAGTAAACAATAGTTTAAATGGCAATATTCTCCAAAGCAATCTACAAATTAAATCCAAATCTTGTCAAAATCCCAGCTTCCTTTTTATGCAGAAATAGAAAAGCTGATCCCAAAATTCATATAGAAATTCAAGGATCCAGAATAGCTAAAACAATCTTTAAAAATAAGAACAAAGTTGGAAGACTTATACTTCCCATTTTTCAAAACTTACTACAAAGGGATAGTAATCAAAATAGTGTGTTTCTGGCATAAAGATAGACATATAGATCAATGGAATAGAAGTGGGAGTCCAGAAATAAACCCCTACATTGTGATGTATTGATTTTTGACAAAGATGCCAAAATATTAAATGGGGAAAGCCTTGTATTTTCAACAAATGGTGCTGGGACTAGATATTTACAGGCAAAAGAATGAAGTTGGACCCCTATCTCATATCATATACAAAAGTCAACTCAATGTGCATCATAGACTTTAATGTAAGAGCTAAAATTATAAAACTCTTGAAAGAAAATATAGGACTAAATCTCTAGTTAGGCAAAGAGTTCTTAGATAAGCATAAGTATGACCAACAAAAAGAAAAACTAGATAGATTTGACTTCATCAAAATGAAAAACTTTTGTGTTTCAAAGGTCCCTATCAAGAAAGAGAAAAGACCACCCATGGAATCAGAGAAAATATTTGCAAATCCAATATCTGATAAAGGTCTACTCTCTAGAATATATAAAGAACTTCTACAACTCAACAATAAAAAGAAAAGTAACCCAATTTACAAATTTTAAAAAGTCTAGAATAGATAATTCTTTTAAAAAGATATACAAATGACTAATAAGCACATGAAAAAAATGTTCAGTATCATTAGTCATTAAGAAAATGCATATCAAAACTGACATTCACACTTCACACTCGCACTTCACACTCACTAGACAGTTAAAATCAAAAGGATAATAGCAACTGCTAGTGAAGATGTGGAGAAATTTGAACCCTCGTACATTGTAGGAGAAAATATGAAGTGATGCTGTTGTAGCATTTGACCCAGCAATTTCATCCCTAAGTATACACCTAAGAGAAATGCAAACATACATCCACACAAAAACTTGTATCTGAATGTTTATAGCAGCACTACTCACACCAATCAATGAATGGATAAACAAAATATGGTATATCCATTCAACAGAATATTATTTGGCAATAAAGAATGAAGTACTGGTACCTGCTACAACATAGATGAACCTTGAAAACATTGTGCTAAACAAAAGAAGCAAGTCGCAGAAGACCACATCTCATACGATTCCATTTATGGAAACATCCAGAATAGGCAAATCCATGGAGAGAGAAAACCGATTGGTGCCTGCCTAGGGTTGAAGGCTGTGGAGAAATGGAGAATGACTGATAATGGGGGGGGGGGGGGGTTTCTTTTACAGGTGATAAAAATGTTCCAATATTAGGTTATGGTGATGATTACACAGTTGTGTGAATATACTGAAAACTATCACATTCTACACTCTAAAGGGATGGATCGTACAACATGTGGATTACATATCGATAAAGCTGTGCCTAAAAGTGGAGGGACTGGGCTGCCCTTGGGGAGAGAGGTTCAAAGCATGCAAGGGGTTCATTGCTGGCGTTGGAGACCACCGAGAAGGAAGGTAGCTCTAGGAGCAGAAGGCAACGCAGTCGGCAAGGAAGCAGGAACTTCAGTACTGCAACCGCGAGGGACTAATCCAGCCAATAACCTCAGTGATCCTAGAAGCAGATTCTTCTCCAGAACCTCTGTGGCGATGCCCTGATTTCTGCCTCCCCAACCCCTGAGCAGAGAACCCCACCAGGCACCCCAGACCTCTGACCTGCAGAACTGTGAGTTAATAAACGAGCAGCTGTTTTAAGCTGCTGTGTGTGTGGAAAGTTGTTCTGCAGAGACAGAAAACAACGGCGACCTACTGTTCCATCACATAGGTTGTCTCTTTCCTTCAACACGTGTCTGCAAACCTGTAGACAGAGAGTTTTTACAAAGATGAAGCCGATCAGCTCAGAAAATGCAACTTTAAGGGAGTCTCTACATTTGCCAATCTGAAAAGACATAAAAGGACATGACAGAAAAACAAAATTAGAACTGATGAAAAATAAAGTCAGAAAAAGATAAGAAGTGTTACAGTGAAGGGGTAAAGGACGAAGCAGTAAAATGAAATTTAAATATTTTATCAGGTAATATAAGAATAATAAATTATGATATGATGGAAATCAAACAGAAAATATTCTAAAGAATAATGTAGCATACCAAAAGGCAATTTTTAAAAAATTTACAAGGTATAAAAATCGACATTAAAAAAGATGACAAGAGAAAATATAAAGGAAATGGTTAAAACTTCAAAGTAGACCCATTTTAAAGGGAAGAACAGGAGCTCTAAAACTTCCTGGTTCAAAAATAATTAGAAGTTCAGTGAAGCACGAAGTACCAAATAATCAAAATCACTACACATCGGTGGAACAGTACGGATACCCCACAGGCCACTCAAGACTGAGGTCATTGAAACCTACAACCCCAAGAGGACACAGGAAAGAGATGAAACCGAGGCAGGTGGAGTCTGCTACAGGCCCAGCCCTGAGCCTGGGGACCCTGACACCCAAATCCCCAGCCATTTTCCTTTCCAGAACATTCTGCCTGCTAGTGCAGGGTCGTCCAGGAGAGCAGGTGCCCTGATGAGCCCTAAGCCCGCCGCAGAGTAGCTTTTGCGGTCAGCCACCCTGGGCCCAGCAAGGCCCTCACCGTCCCAGCCTCCACCGTAGCCCGGGGGTCTGTGCCCTGCTAGTGGGGAGCTGGAGCTGGAGCTGTACTGCATGTCTGTGCCCTGCCCTGAGGGGCGGACCCCCAGCCCCAGCCAGGAATCTAGAGTCTGGCCAGCATCTTGCATCTGCCCTCACCCAGACTCCTCTGCTGAGGCCTCTCCTGTGTGCAGTCTTTCCCGCACACTGCCTGCCCTGGCATCGAAATCCTTCTGTGGGACTCGGACTCTCCTGGACACAAAATTCTCATTACTGACCAGGGTCTAACCCTGACCCCAGGGGGACTCAGACCATGCCCTCCACAGGCAGGAGGAGGAGGAGACTCGGAGACTTAACGTGACCCAGACCCCCACCAGCGAGCAGACCTTGGTTAGTTTCCATGGAGTAAGACAGGACAAAGCAAGTCCACAGCTCTCAGTTCATCGCCACTGGGGCAGTCACTCTAGCGGAGCCCAAATCGCATGAGTCACACATGAAAACGAGCACGTGTGTGCGTTTCCTCCCCACCCAGATGTCTGTGTCCACAGCCCCGCTGGGTGCTCACTGGGTGCCCGCCCACCACCACACCGTGCCGGCAGTGGGCCCCACTCCTTGCTCTTATGCAACCGTCCAAGCCTTCCTCTTTGCAGGATCGCCGTGAGCAGCGGTGGAGGAAGTGGAGGAGCCATTCTGCAAGGTGTCCAAGGTCACAGTCAGAGAGGGACCAGCTTCTCCTGCAAACGTGCTGGATCATTAACAACCAGCATGGATCAGTCGGGGTGCAGGAACTGCCCAGCCCTGCCGGGCTCGGATTCTGCTGCTCAGCGCCATAGTCGTCAGGTGCCACCAAGCCCTGACCAGAGGAAGATAAAACTGTACTCCAAGGCAAGGCAGGGATGAAAGAGCCACCCTTCTCTGGGCTGAGTATTAGACCCAGTAGACACCCAATAGCCGGAGCTCAGCCACCTCCGAGGGGAAGCACTCAGGGTCCCAGCCTTTGCGTGGGGCATAATTCCCAAGGAGGGAGGAGAAATTGGCACGAGAACAAAAGAACATAACCACGGGAAATACCTACACTGAGAGAGATATTTAAAACATATACGTAATTACAAAGCAAACAAATGAAGGCATCCGCATCTCAGCAGCCAGCTGTCAACCCCCAAAAGTCAAATCATTTTTGTCTTCCTCTCCATCTCCCCAGTTCTTCATGCAAATAAAAATCTGGGTCAAGGCCTCGTGGCTGCAGGATGCAACCATATCACTATCGTGTCTGGAGACAGAGTCACCTTATCCGAGATGGGCCCGCATGAGCCTGGTGCGGTAGAGACGCAGGACAGGATGAAAGACGAGCTGGCACTCTGAACGAGGTTACCGTGTCCTGCAGTTAACGAAACCATGGCGACTGGATCAGTCAGAGTCTTGGCAGGACGCAGAGTCCAACTCAGATGGTTTAAGGGCAAAATGAACGAAGTTGCCGTTCACAGAGCTGCGGGCAGAGTAAGGAGGCTCATCAAAGGACGCTGTGGCACCGAGCCCATCCACGGTGGGCGCTGTTACCATATGCCTGCCTGGGACAAGAAGATGGGGAGGATAGGTGTGGTAAGAGCCCAGCAAGAGCGGGAGCCACGGGAGAAGGGGCTGCCGAGAGGAACGTAACCTTGCAGGGCGCAGCCACTACCAAAGCAAGGCAGCCGGGAGCAGGGGGGGAGATAGCCAGGCCCCCTCCCTGCTCCGGAGGTCAATTGCTACCTCCCAAATGCCAGAGCCACAGCTGGCAGAGGACAGATGCTACAGACTGCGTGGGGGAGGGGAGGCAGACCCATAGCGGTAACTCGTACTCAGAAGCCATTCCTGCAGCACGAGGTTTCCCAGCCACAGCACCACGAACGTTTGGGGCCAGGCGGTTCTTTGTCTCGGGCATCATGGGATGTTTAGCAGCATGAGATGCCAGGAGCAGCCCCTAGTCATGGCACTAAAACTGTCTCCAGACATTGCCAATCGCAGTGGGGGAGCGAAGTCAACCCTGGCTGAGAACCGTGGCTGTAGGGTCAGAGTATTCGGTACGATGAGACAGTGAGGCCAACGCTTCTGATGCTACATCAGCAATAGGAGAAAAGACACCTCTAAGCCCCCCACCCACCTTGCTCAGTTACTGCATTTGAGAGAGATGACCAGAGTGGGACCTGAACTAAAGGCAGTTCTGTCTCTGGCAGGATGGCTGACAGAGCAAATGTAAAAACCCTCCCGCTAAAAGTGCAAGAAAGATATAAATAAAATGAAAAGCAAGCATGCCCAGCTAAGCCAGAACAGCAGCTGCAGGTGTGCGCAGGGCAGGGGAGTGTTGGGGGGCTGAGACAAACACTGAAGCAGAGGACACGCTCTGGTGAATCTCCGAGTGAGGTGACACGGGAGCCGAGACCCACACGTCACGTCAGAGCTCTTCATAGGCGGCAGGAAAAAATGTGCCACCACCCCGGGAAAGGATCAGGAGCGCGTGACTTGCTAGAATCTGCGTGGGGAGAAACGGCTCCCTACCTTTTCCTCCTGCTGGTTTAGAGTTTGGTTCCGTAGTTACGGGAAACTCCAAGCTGTGACGTTAATGGTTTTAAAAAAAAATTAGTGCAAAGCCAGTGACACCCCTGAGGCTCTGGTAGAAACGGGAACACCTCGTGGCTGCCTGGGCCTGGGGGAGCAGGGAGAAGGTGGTCAGAGGGTACAAACCTGCAGGATGATTAACTAAATTCCGGAGGATCTGATTACAGCATGTTGACCCTAGTTAATGATAATGTGCACCGTGCCTTAAATTTGCAGAAAGAGTAGATCTTTAATATTCTCACCATAAAAAATGGTAACTATGTGAGGTGATGGACGTGTTAACTAACTTGATTGTGGTAATCATTCCACAGGGTATACAGACATCAAACCATCACATTGCACACCTTAAATAGATACAATTTTGTCAATTATATCTTAATAAAGCTGGGATTGGGGGAAATAAAGCCTCATGGATTCCACAAGAGGGCAGGAAAAACAAAACACTGAAAATGCGTTTGGAATCCAAAAACTATAAAGCAACCTCCCACGATGGGAATTCAGCAATGGGCGTTTCAGTATCCCACCTCAAACCAAAGACGCAGTAAGAGCAAGAGGAGTCAAACTCATCAGGAAAGGACAAGACTCTAAAATGAAGAAAAACAGGCATAAAGAAAGAAATGAGCTACTGGAACTTAATAATATATTTCCTGAAAATCAAAACTCCACAGAGAAGTTAAAATGTAGGTTAGATCCAGCAGAAGAGCTTTACTTCTAAGCCAATTGTAACACGTCAAAGTTCAGGGGTAACTGATTTTATCATGGAAACGCTATTACAGCAGGAAGGTCTGTTCCCATGGGGCCAGTGACAACTATTGGTAGAAACGAACCCTAACGCCAGATTTGATGAGCTATGGATTGCGCAACTGCCCTGAGCACAGGGTAAGGCTTTCTTTGCAGGGTCACGGATCAGTTAATCCGTGCCAACAGGATAACTAGTTGCACAAGGTTGTATTTCCTGTCCTAGTGAGGGTCCCTGTGCAGGACTGTGTCCTTACCTGCCTTCTTCTCTTCGCTCTGGGAAAAAGCCACACACTTATGGGGTCAGACAGGTGACAATGGCTTCATTGCCGGTGAATCCATGTGTCACCTGATGGTTTCTGAGAACCACACCAACGCTTATTCACCGCACTGATACTCTCTGGGCATCCACCACTCGCCGCCCCCTCTCCGGGTGCTCAGGATTCATCCACGGCACATAGTTTCAGCTTCCCACAGCAACCCCGAGACGTGTGCGCCAATGTTATTCTTGCCTTTCAGACCCGAGAGTGAGGCAGAGAGACGTCAAATAACTCGAGTAAGGAAACATGGCTTGTCGACCCGAGAACTAGAATTCAGACCCCGTTGATTGGACTCGCTCCTGTTTTTCATCCTTACACGATTCAGCCAACAGAAGAATGTGTAATGGGATGCCACAATGGTCACAATTTGTATTTTAGTGAGAAAAGCAGGTAACAAAACAGTATGTGCTGCATAATCTTAACCAAGTAAACAAAACTGTGGCATTTTTTCCCCGACGTGATCCTTTTTAAAAATTTATTACCCCTTTATAGCACAAATAAGTCCGTGTCTTATACTTTGCAATGTCATGCACTTCTGAGAGTCGATGTCATTTATCACAGGCACGATACCTGCCCCCGGGGTTCGGGGCGGGGGCCTGCTCTTCACATAGCCTGCACTTCCCCAGCACTGTGCTTCTCTAGAAAGAATCTTCTCTGGAGGGATGGACACCAGCATTTTAAAAGAGACTTGGGAGGACTACAGTTCACTTCAATGCCCTCCCTTACACACTCTGTCTGTATTCTCTACTGGCCACATTTTTGTAACCATGAACGTAACTTACACGCGTGCGGAGAGTGTGATAAAGTTCCAAAAAGATAAGAGCGTGTCATCAACCACCCACGGCCTGAGCTCCCTCCACAGCTCAGCCCTTGAGGTCTGACCTGGGGCCTGTCTGCAGCTTTAAATGCTCCCCAGGTGATTCTGAGGTTCACCCGGTGGGGAACCCCTATATTAAACCATCTCTGGGAGGGACATCCCTTCAAATGGAGGCGTCAATCTTCCAGCACCACCCCCAAGAGTCCTATGGCACAGAGAACGCAATCCGCTCGGCCTGCTGTGTGTGTGCAGAACGGCACTATGCAGGAGTTTATTCCTCGTGGGATTATAGAACCGCTTGAGGCAACTTCACTGCCCAGAGTTCTCTGGGGCTGTCAATGTCAGCATGGTACGAAAAGATGCTTCTCCACCTTCTTCCACAAGCTAACGGAAGCAGATGTTGCCAGGCAGAGTTACCGTGGACAGCGGTGGCATCACCGAGATCCACACTGATGGCCAGAAAACCCAGGTCCACGCTGAGTGAGCCCTCTCGGGGCCAAGGCTGAGGGCGGGGAGAAGGGGACAGCACCAGAGACTCTGGAGGCGGAGCCCTGCCCTCGGGGAGAACTCTGCTCTCCGCTCTTCCGAAGCGCTTGCATCGTGGTACACGGAGGGGCTGAACAGTGACTTACATATTCACGTCCACGTGGAACCTCAGCATGTGGTCTCATTTGGAAATAGGGTATTTGCTGTTGTGATTAGTTAAGAAGTGAGTTAGGATTAGGATGGGGCCAAAATCCAACGACTGGTGTCCTTATAACAGGAGAGGACTCGCGGAGACACACACAGGTAGGGAGGCCACCTGAGGACGGAGGCAGAGACGGGCGCAGTGCGTCCCCAAGCCAAGGAACGCCCAAGCGTGCCGAAACCACCAGAAGCTGGAGGAGGCACGGGATGGATCCTCCCTGCCCACCTCCAGAGGGACCAACCCCACTGAACACCTTGACTTCTCCGGGCCTCCAGAACCAGGAGGAAATAAATCGCTGTTGCCTGAAGCCGCCCAGCTTGCTGCGCTCCTTTACGGCGGCCCCAGGATGCTGACATAGCTGTGTGGTTTCCTGATTCCTCCCTGTGAACTGTCCACGGTGCCTGATTTGAGGGGTGGGGAGGGGCCATCCATGAACATTTGTGAAACGGTCGAGAGAAATAATTCTTCGAATTGCAGCATGTTCCAAAGACCCACAGCAACTAGTGCAGGCAGAAGGCAGACTTGGTTTTCTCTGCACAGAGCACCCCTGCGCTGGTCTCCTGAGCCGCCCCGGGCCCCCAGCAGCGCCTGACACTGTCCCTGTCGCTGTTCTGAGCTGCTGGGGCTCCGCGGAACTGGGAAGCAGGTAACGTGTAAAAGCAGCCTGAGTTTCCAGAAGGGCTCCGGGCTCTTGCTCCACGACAACGGATTGTGGATCAAGGTCACGGAGCGACTGTCCTTCCTCTGCCAAGGCCAGGCCATGGGGTGCCCACCCAGGCGTCTGAGGGCTCCTTCCAAGAACCCCTGCAGGAGAGGGCACCTGTAGCCTTGGAAACGGGGGCAAGAATGCAGGAGAAATTAATTAGCAATTTCCCAAATGGGTCCAACATCTAAAAATCGACCATAACCAGAAGCACTGAAAAGCCACCGTCACTTTTTTATGTCATCGCTGTGTTTGCAGAGGAAGAGAGCCTGAGGCACAGAGGCCGACTCCGGCCCTCGGGGCAGCCGGTGTCGGCATTTACCCGACCTACACGGCACCCGTCTGAGGGATGACAGTCCCCGCCCAAGCCAGGTGTCGCAGGCTTAGAGCAGCAAGTTCTTGGCTTGAGATTCTCGGGGGCGGTTCTCGTAAAGAACTGCTTGAAGACGGGGAGCGAGCGAGGAGGAAGCGTGCGGTCCCCAGTGGCAGGCCTCAGGGTCTTCCCCGCGGCCGTCTGAGGTTTGCCTGGGTGGCCGCAGCTTCCTCCGCGGTCTGCTGGTTACAGCCCCCACCGGAGAACGGCAGCACCAGGCGAGGGCCTGAGACGGCATCTGGCCCCGCCACGCTTCCTGCGGAGATTCTAGAACAGTACGCTTTTCTACCATGGTGGACGCTCCCTTCCCTGGGAAGAGAAGTGCCTCAGACTCGGCAAATCGCACCTGTCAGGTGCCGCCGTGTGCAGAGACAAAACGCAAAGTCCCCCTCGTTTGTATGTCTATGGCAGGTTAAAGATGCCCACTAATTCACTGACACTTGATCTCCGTGGGGACCAAGGAGGGCAGCTTTGTCCTCTCCCTGGAGTCTAGGTGGGCTCCGTGACCGCTCGACCGGGAGGCGTGACGGAGCAGCACCGCCTCATCCCAGGCTCGGCTTCCACGTCCCGTCCCGTCACTCTCCACACTGGCTGTGGGATTCCCGCCACCTGGCTGTGAGACGCCAGGCCACGGGGAGAGGCCACGTATGGATGGCCCCTGACCTACATGGCTCCACTTAACACCACATTGACTCTGTGATGCTGCGAAAGCCATGCCATTCAGTAGAAACCGCACTTCGAATTTCTTGAGTTTTGATCTGTCCCTGGCTGGCGACGTGCAGCGTGATACTCTCGTATTGAGCCACAGCTCGCGGGCAGCCACACGAGCGTCAGGGTAAACAGCCACCACCGACACTCTACAGCGTATGGCGTTGCCAGGTGACTTTGCCCAGCTGTAGGCTAATGCGAGTGTTCTGAGCACGTGTAAGGTAGGCTAGGCTGCTCGGTAGGTTAGGTGTACTAGGTGCGTTTTCAACTTTTCGATTTACGGTGAGTCTATCGGGATGTCACCCCATTGCAAGCCAAGGAGCATCTGTACGGATGCCGTAGCCAGCAGCCCCAGTAGGGAGCCCCCAACTGACAACCGGCATCAACCATCAGCCATGTGAGAGTGAGTGTGCCCTCCAGGACGTCCAGTATAGTCAAGCCTCCAGATGGGCTGGGACCCCAGCTCCAGCCACGCAGACTGGAGGTGTGAGCCACCCTGCCCGGCTGGGTTATGCATCTTTTAATAATTCACACTTTCATGTGTATTGCAAAGATTGATATATTTTGGACTTGTTTCTTCTATATTGTTCTCATTTTTTAACCATGTTTTTTTTTCATTCTAGGTAATTGAATCTCTTCTACATCTCCAAGTTTCCTCCCAAGCCTAGTTTTCTGCTTAAACATCTCCAGTTTAAGGCCATGAACCTGTATGAGAGATCCCAAGCAAGAACCACCCCGCTAAGCCCAGGCACCCCACAGAACTGCAGGAAATAATAGCAAGTTGGTGTTTTAAGCCGTTAAGTGTTGGGGTGGTTTGTTACACAGCACTAGGAACCAGAACAAGGGCTAGTTCCCACGTCCTCCATCCTAGAATTTCAGTACTCAAAAACATCTCAGGAGTCATTCCTTCATTCAGCAAATATCCACTAAGCACTTGCTATGGCCCAGGGAATGTTCCAGGCCCTCAAGATTCAGCAGTGAACAGAACAAACAAGGTCCCTGTTCCCACAATATTTATTGTCTAGCATGCAGCAGAGGAGGAGAGAAAATATCCATGAGAAGTGCTATGCAGAGAATACAGGGAAATAAATGCAACCTTGGACTATATATTTTTTCTGATATTAGTATTGTTACCTTCTAGCTACAAGCTAGTCACTTTCATTCCATTATTCGGTATATTTTTTCTACCTCTTTAATTTTAACCTTTTTGTGTCAGCTCATTTTTCACTCTTATAAACAACATTATTTGGATTGTGCATCCTTTTTTGTTTTCTAGAGACAGGATCTCGTGTTTGTTTCTAGAGACAGGGTTTGTTTTCTAGAGACAGTCACCCAGGCTGGAGCGCAGTGGTGTGATCATAGCTCTCTGCAACCTGGAACTCTGGGGCCAAAGCGATCCCCCTGCCTCAGCCTCCCGTGTGGCTGGGACTACAGGTGTGAGCCATCCCGCCTGGCTACATTATGCATCTTTTAATAATTGCATTCACACTTTCATGTTTGTTGTAATGATTGATATATTTTGGACTTATTTCTTCTATATTGTTCTCTATATTTTAACCTTGGTTTTTGTTTTTTTTTTTTTCATTCTAGTTAAGTAAATCTCCTCTACATCTCCAAGTTTCTCTCCAAGCCTAGTTTCTGCTTAAACATCTTCAGTCTAAGGCCACGAACTTCACATGTAGTGGTTAGCTATTATATTGGTAAATAATCAAATTCCCCTTAATTTCCACCTGGTGGTCTCCATGTTATATCCCATAGAACGACTCCCATCTGCCATCTACCTGACAACACGGCCAATGCCTGATAAGCCCAGCGTGCTCTTCCTCTGCAATACCTTCCGTTTCTCCACCCCTTTCCCCCAGGACATAGTTTCAAGAACCATTACTCCTTCCCCTTTAAAGTGCAGTGCCCACATCTGAAGAATTATCCCTAGAGGGATTTGTCCCAAGAAAAATGAAATGACCCGCCCCGGAGTTTCAGACAAAGCCCCTCCTTGAAAGGGGCTCAGCCTTCCCCGGCCCCGGGGGAGCAGCGAGGCACAAACGCACTGTCAACCAAGCCTCGGTCTCCCCTCTGCTGCGAAGCCACGTCTCCTTCATCTCACGTTTTACAGCTGAGTCGTCTTAATGCAAGGACCCCACTGAGCAATTATCCCCAATCAGGCTTCATCTCATTAGAGTCCGTGCACTGCTCAAGGCTGTCAAGATATTTTTGGATTTCTCCCAACGTTGTGTCACCCCCAGAAGTAGATGTTTTCTTTGTTCAGATTTTTCTCTCTGCAATTTCCGTGGCCCCAGTTCAACAATATTCCTCATATTCCTTGTCTTATTTGCAACAACTAGTCATGTCTGTTGGCAGTTGGTGGAGGGGGTGGGCGGGGAGGGGAGAAAGGTGTCCCCAGGAATTTGCACATGGGCCTCCCCTCTGGGCTCGGTTAGCAAAGCTCTCGAAAGAGGGGAGTGACCAGCCGTCTGCAGAACAACAGGAGGCTGCTAATGGGTGACGGGAAAGTTTGGGGACACTCAGAGGACCCCCATGGAAAGACATCTGGAGAAGGGAAGGCAGGCCCCGCTCCTCTGTATGGGAGTGCGTTTGCATAAGTGAAGGGCAGCCCAGCCCCGGCCCTGTGCGGGAGGCGGGGGAGGGGGGGGGAGCCTGGGTTCTTAGGACAAAGGCTATCAGGGTCCTGGATTCCATCTGTGGTATGGGCGGAATTGTGTAACCCCCCCAAATTCATATGCTAAAGTCCTCACCCCGGAGACCTCACAACATGACTCTACGTGGAGTAAAGGTCTTTAAAGAGGCGATTAAGGTTCAACGAGGCCACCGGGGTGGGCCTTAATCCAGTAGGACTGGTGTGCTTATAGGAGGGGGAGTCAGGACGCACAGAGACAGGGGAGAGGCCGGGTGAGGACACGGGAGAAAGCGGCATCTACCAGCCACGGAGAGAGCTCTCAGGAGAACCCACCCCTGCCAACACCTTGATCTCGCATTTCCAGACTCCAGAACTGCGAGAGAGTGAGCGGCTTCGGGGAACTGGCCCAGCGACAGACACTCCTTGTCGCAAGGGTTCTGAGTGAAGGGGGGTCTTATTCGCTTGGTCCTCTTTTGTTTTACACAGCGAGTTAGAGGCACGATTGAGGTCAGTCGGTTTAGTTCTTTCCCTCTGGCTCCCCTCAGCCTCCAGGTGCTGGCAAAGAGGGGCAGGTGACCAGAGAGGCCCTGTCCCCAGCACGGGGCTGAACTCAGGGCCTTTGAGGAACACTGGCACTCTCTATGCGGTACAACATCGGGTCCACCCCACCCCCACCCCAGGCTCCTTCCTCCCTCTGGCCCTCCCTGCATGGGTGCTCGGAGGCCTGGCAAGATGCAAGATGAATGCATCAGTCTCACTGCCACCATCCCTGTGTGGACACACAAGACCCTCCAGGGCTTCCAACTCCTCCCTGTGGTCTGTGGTGCCCCACGCCATCTGGCCCCGAGGCAGACCCTCATTCCTAAGTGGCTGTGGGTGGAAACAATCGTATTAGCCCTCTAACACAGCTGGTGTAAGTGACAGCAGCGAGAATCAAGGCTAATAGGGTGACAGTAAGAAAAACAATATCAAAATAAGCAAAAAAAAAAAAAAAAAGCATGATTTTCTTGATAGCCTAAGACTGTCACTGGGAACACGGCACACAGTGGTGTCCTCAGGGCTCCTGGCAGCGTGGGGATGTGTGTCCCCTCAATGCATGGCCAGTGGCTTTCTTGTAAGTCAAATGATTGTCTCTATTCTCACCTTACAAACATAGGCAGTGCATTCTAGAAGGATTTCCACCTCAAATCATTACAGTGTTTTGGTGCTTCCGTGATCTAGAACAGGAATTGGCAAACTTCCTCTTTGCGGGCTATCCAATCTCTGCTGCAATAACCCAGCACTGCCACTGTAGCAGGAAGCAGCCGCAGACTAAGTAAAGGGGTGTGGCTGCGTTCCAATAAAGTTTTATTTACAAAATCAGGTGGTGGGCCAGATTTGGCCCTTGGCTATAGTTTTCCAGCCCCCATCTGGAACATCATACTGGGGTGTCAGGTAAAGGAGTGAGGGGCACCTGGTCTCAGGACCCATGGGCGGGAAAAGGGCCTCAGCTGTCATCTCACCAGCTCTCTAGGCTGTACCTGCCTTCTGCACTCATGGGAGCCAGAGGTGAGGTTCAGAGACTCCTCCCTCTGCCCCAGCCACCTTCCCAGTCCCACCAGGCCACGTGGGATCCTCATGAGTCATTGGGATGAGATCGTCCTCACTGCAGAGTCCGTCCTCTCCCAGAGGAAGCCCAGGGACAATGAATCGTGCACTAATGAGTCTCATGCCTAATGAAGAGCGCTGCTCAGCTCTTAACAACACTGCTAATTAAAGCCAATGCCTCAGTCCAACGGAAGAAGCTTGTCTTGCCACTTTAACCACGGGCCTTAGTCTAAATGAAAGCTCCTCGCACGGAGAAGTGACGTGAAATATTCCTGCATGAACTCCTCCTGCGCACCCTTGCGAGTCCCGCAGCTGTTCTTGTCCTTTGCCGCGATATGTCTCTTCCTCCTCCTCCTCCTCTCTCCCCTCTTCAAACTTCAAGCATCATTGCCAAGCCCAAGCTGAGGTGGTTAACACCAGAATTAATTAGCTGTAAGTTAATTGCCATCCTCAATAGTCAGTCCTGGAAATGATCTGGTGGCCAATAAATTCAGACTTGAACGGGGCTCGTCGAAGGCTGTGTTTTATGAGGGGATCGGAGGGCTTGGGACTGCCATCAGCACAGGACAGTGATGGGGCAGTGTCCCTCTCTTGGGCTGCCTGCTTGAAGACACAGCGAAGTGATCTGCGCTCTAACAACAGAGAAAACATCGTTCAGAGAAAATTGCCGGGAGAAGCAATTTTCTGTTAGAGAACACGAGCCCTGGCTTTGGGATTCCGGAATGGCCAGGCCAGTGAGGCCTCACTGATGGTCATTTCTGGGTGGTTAATTTTGGTCTAGGTTTCCCAGAATATCTATAGTTCCAAGAGGACACATTTAGACAATAAAAGTCGGACTATTTTGTACGAGCTGGGGACTGGCGTGAAGGAGGACAATGTCAGATTGATTGATTGATTTAGAGACAGAGTCTCACTCTGTTGCCCAGGCTAGAGTGCCGTGGCATCAGCCTCGCTCACAGCAACCTCAAACTCCTGGGCTCAAGCAATCCTCCTGTCCCAGCCTCCTGAGTAGCTGGGACTACAGGCATGAGCCACCATGGCCGGCTAATTTTTTCTATATATTTTTAGTTGTCCAGCTAATTTCTTTCTATTTATAGTAGAGACGGGGTCTTGGTCTTGCTCAGGCTGGTCTCGAATTCATGAGCTTAAGCAATCCTTCCACCTCTGCCTCCCAGAGTGTTAGGATTACAGGTGTGAGCCACCGCGCCCGGCCTCAGATATTCGTTAATCAGATCTTGTCACAACTGGGCAATAAAATAGGTCAAACCGATCATAAGAGTTTAAAAGAAATTTAGGGTCATCCCAAGGCCTCTCATTACACGGTTCAATTTGCTATGAATTTTAAGACATTAAACTCAGCCACAGGGGTTTCTCTGTCTTCAGCACAGAAGCTCGGAGGGCCTGCAGAACTGACGCTGCTGCCAACTCCGCTAGCCCCAGCACTGCACGCTGGAAACACTTCCTCTGCACTGGAAATCAAATTTGGAAAGAAATCGAGATTTTTTTTTATCTTCGGAATTATTTAGAGGAAAAAATCCCAAAGAAAGAGAATAAATGTGGCTCTCCACATCCATCTGAGATGCAGAATGGTAGAAAGAGTGTCCCGCCCACCCTCGTGATGAAAAAGGCCAGGCCAGTTACACAATCATAGCATTGCTGGACCTGTCAGAGACCTGTGGTCGCCGGCAGCCAGGTATCCTGAAACCCAAAGAAATGCAGGTAGCTCCAAGCCGGGACACCGCATGTGCTCACCTGTGGCACACGGGAGAGGAGGAGATGCTGGACGCCCGGCAGGCAGGTAAGAAGGATTCTGCAAAATTCTAAGGCTGCATGTGGGTTTGCAGGAGAATACGGAAACTCAGCCAGACACAGGGGAGTCTGTGCCCGGTTGAAGGCTCTTTTCCACTGGCCTCCAGCAGACACTTAAAAGAAAGAACAGGGGTTGTGGAGTGGGAAGTAGCTTCCTCAGTGGTACAGGCCTGGAGAAAGGGAGCAACCACAGACACAGGAAAGATTTGCCTCTTTGAAGAAGATTGCTTCTGCTTGCACCAGCACCTCACTCCACTAGGAGCAACAGCAGCAACAAAAAGGCTTAAGGAAGAGGCACAGCAAAGACCATCTCCCATAGAGTGCAAAAGGGGGCCCACGGGGGCTAGGAGAAAGGTAAAAACAAAAATCCTCTACTCCTCTCCTAGGGAAGAGAACCGTGCTGGGCCCATGTCCCTGTACCAATACCACTGAAGGCTCCCCCATGAACATCTCATCAAAAACACAAAGCAGAATTTGGCCACCATGGGGAGAAGGGACAGCATCACTTTGAAAGCCACAGACTAAAAACACTGGTACATACACCTGCCTAAGACCGAGGCTTGGCCAGTACAACAGAGGACCCAATTGCCACAATCACCAGCCTACTGAGCACCAAGAAACAAGAGTCTACCCTGAGAGAAGGAGGGAGGAAGTCTACTCTGGGAGGGCATGGAGAAAGACCCTGTCTGTAACAGAGGCACAGAGAGAAGGCCTACAGCTGAACGCGGAGCAGGAACATTGGGAAAAACTCTCCAGCCCCCAAGACCCCGCCATAAGTAGGAGGTAAAACTTAAGGAACTTAATGAGAATGATGGTACATAACCACATCAAGAAGAAAACCCAAACCCAGCTCAACTTCTGACCACAGTGACTTAATCCCACATTAACAGTGTAGGAGGAAAAGTTTGCCCAATCCAGGCATAATACCATTTGCCTCAATCTCTGCCAGTCTACACATGATGTCCAGCATTAACACAAAAATTCTGAGACACAGAAAAGCAAGAAGAGGCCATCTTTTTCCAAGAGAAAAAGAAATCAACAAAACCAGACTCAGAGATGACTCAGATATTGTTATTATTATATAGGGAATTTAAAATAATTATGATTAATAAGGCAAAGCTCTTTGCACACTTCTTCCCTTTATTTTCCCCATACCTTCTTTGCCCTTAAAAGCCACAATTGAAGCCAACCCAACTCTTTCACTCTTCATAAAATATAGATAGCTGTTGAAAAGAATAAATATTAAATATGTAAAAATATTAACAATAAACCCTCTTTCTAGATAATTTTGCCCCTCTAAGCCTATCATTCATTTGGTTTTGCATTTTTTTCACCCTTAAATAAGATAAAACACATGAGCTGAGAGTTAATAGTTATATCAGCACCACTCAGTGATTGAACTGTACAAATGCCAGGTGGCTACATGTTAAATAAAAAACATTGAGGTGGTGCCCACAGGGTGCCAAGCAACCAGTTGTAAATTGACAAAACTTCAGTCTGTTCACTTTGTTGGAGGTAACAATGCCCTGGGCTGCATCTGCAGAATCAATCGGATGTTCTATCCTGATTACCCAGGAAACCCTCCCAGGGCGGTGGTACCCCATGCCACCCTCGTGGCTCCCACAGAGCAAGCAGGAACAGAGTGCTGGATTTGGAATTGCATACCTAGTTTTCCTCCAGGTCTGCCACTGAGAGCTATATATCCCAGGCAAGTCACTTCTCCCCACTCAGACCCCACGTCCTCATCTGTAAAATGAGGAGGTGGACTATACTTAAACATCTCAGCACCTGCCATCTGCTACATTTCTCATTTTTGGTGATTGGCCATTAGCTTTTTTTGGATACATTCATTCCGGGTTAGCTCAAAGGTGAAACGAGGAGAGTTTGCCTTTGGCTTCCCTGGTCTCCCCGTCCAGGCTCCAGTGACTCCCCCAGTCTCCAGCCCAGAACCTCTTCCCCCTTGTTTCCCATCACAACCTCTCTTGAGAGAAAAAGGAGAGGAGACTGCTCCGCAGTGTCAGGGGCTGGGCTTGGAAATCAGAAGTGCCTGGGTCCCCTCTGCTTCTTCCAACTTATGCCATAGCAAGTCCCTTAAACACTACACCAAATTCATAACATGTTAAAGAGGATTAAATGAGAACATGTGTATAGAGTCAGTAGAACTATGTTTGACATTAATAAGGACTCAACAAATGTTAAATATTGTTAACGTGATTCCTTCTCAGCAAGAAGTGACCAAAACATTAAGATAAGAGAATTAAGTTATTTGATTGTGTCAATTATAGTTCGGAAATTGTTCTCTCTTCTCCCTTCATGCTGTGGATGGCACACGATGCCCATTGAGCTTGAGCGTGGCCATGCACCTTTCTCTGCTCAGGGGAATGCTAGAGGACACAACATGTGCATAAGCTTGAAATGTGCTTTCACAGTGTGGCTCGGCCTTGGCCTCTGATCTCTGCCAAGGGAAGAACGAGCCTCAGGTGACCACCACCCACTCAGTCTGGGAGCCGGAATGAGAACAGATCCGAGCTCAGCCTGCAAACTATAGGAAAAAGTCCAGCCTATTCCAGCTGAGTTGCAGTCAGCCCATGAGTGTAAGAGTAAATGAGTGTTGTTTTAAGCTGCTGAGTCCTGGGGTAGCTTGTTACACAGCATTACTGAGCAATTGCTAACCAATGCATGTTACAATGAGTCAAAGCCTAAAAATAAGGAAAGCTTTCACATGTCAATCATGCTTCCTGTCCTTATTTCCATGCATCTACTTCCTTTCTGGTCCTCTGAGCGTGGGTACCCCTCTGTCCTGACAATCTTCACTGAGTACCTCTGCCAGGCCCTAGGAATACAACATAAATAACACATTATCTTTGCCCTCTTAATGTCTAGTGAGAGCCATGGATAAAGTTAACAAGAAATAGTGATTCAGTGAATTAGAGGACGTTATAGAAAAATGCCAGAGTGCTAGGGGGCCAAACAGAAGGGATATCTGTCCCTAGGCTAGGAGGTCAGAGAAGGTGGCAAAGGATGAACAGAGAATGAGTAGGAGTAACGAGGCTCTGAGTGGAGGAAGCATCTCATTCTGGGAGGCACATAATGGGACACAGGCCCGCCGAGCCCCCCAAATCCATGCTATGCTCCCCTGGTGAGCTGGGTCAATCACAGAGAAACCTGAAGACAGATTGGTGCTTGCCTCACTCTCCCCTGGGGAGCCATGTGGAAATACCCATGCTGGGACCCACTTCTGGAAAGTCTGGGTTTGCACATCTTGGAAATGGCTTGGGTAATCTGCTTTTTAAATACACTCACAGATGACGCCAGCGCTCGCACAGTTTGGGAATCACTGATGAGCTGCCCTAGCCATCTCTCCTGCCCTGGGGGCCTCTCTCTCCAGTGAGCCTGGGGTCCTGGAGGAGACCCCCCATGCCCACCGCCCCAGGCCAGTGCCAGGGAGGAGGAGAACCGGCAGGGAGGCTGGAGACCCAGCACAAAGCTTCCTCCCCACAAAGCAGACAGCCCCCCGAGGGCCCCGGCGTGGGAGTGACCTCTGCTCTTCCTACTGAAAGCTCCCAGCAGGGGTGACGGAAGTTTCTGCCGCTGCCAAGCTGCCCACTTCCACGGGGGCCGTTTGCAGCTGGTGTTTGTGGCTCCCACACGCAGAGCCTAAAAACAGAGTCTGGACAGGAAAGACTCTGAATTGGGCTTGAGGGTGTGGGAAGACGCTAAATCTGGAAACCTGATATCATGCTGCCTCTGGGCTTTTAAACCCAGATTTTCATAGAGAACGTGCATTTGCAGATTTACTCAGACACATTCCTGGAAACCAAAGAGTCTCCCTAAATCATTTAGGAAGCTGACTGCACTCAGCTCTGTTCCCACTCGTGTGATTACCGTCTCCCCCACCCCTTCATCTGCCCGCACACTCGCACACACTCACACACCCATACACACTCACACTCACACAGCTGCAGAACCCTGAGGAAGAAACAGGGGTCAAAGCTACCACTCAGCTTCAGCAAACACAACATCCGTTCGCACCTTGTGCCGTCAGCATGGGTGGCCGTGAGGGCTGCACAGGGACCTGGAAGGCGATAATCTGTGGCGGCTCTTGCAGCTTCCTCTGGGTCCTCTCTCCCAGGGAGAGAACAGTCACTCAATGCTATGCTGGCCGTCTGATTCCCGCGGGGCGTCTGGCTTAAGGGAGCAGGAGAGTGGGAGGAGCAGGGAGGTGGTGGTTGCATGTGGTGTGGTGTGTGACTGTGTGTGTGATTGTGTGTGTTTTGATACATATGTATGTGGCATGGTATCTGTGCATATGGTATGGGATGTGTGGTGTGGTGTGTGTGTGCATGCACGCATGTGACTGTGTGTGGTTGTATTGCGTGCTGTGGTATGTGTACGATTTTGTGTATGTGACTGTGTGTGTGTTTAACATATATGCCTGTGGTATGATGTGTGTGCATATAGTATGGTGTGTGTGCTCTGGTGCTTTGTGTGTGTGCACATGCACATGACTATGTGTGTGTGATCGTGTGTGTGGTTGTATGTATGTGATTGTGAGTGGTTATGTCTCTGTGGTTGTAAGATTGTGTTTGATACGTGGCATGATGTGCGTGCATGTGATATGGTATCTGTGGTGCCTTGTATGTGTGTGCGCATGTCTGTAATTGCACATGTGTGACTGTGTGTGTGATTTTGTGTGTGTGTACACATGGGCGACAATGTCCAGAGCAGCTGTACATGACTAAGAAGGGAATTTCTCCTTAAAGCCCTATTGTCCATGTTTTCACATTTTTTTTCAAATTTTGTTTCTGACTGTCATTTTCCCAGCTTGGCCCCAACTCTAAGGCGAACTTTTTTTCTGGAAATAGAAATGATCCAATGAATACACTTCTGAGCAACATCAGCAAATGCAATTTAAGGGCAGATTAGAGTTCAAAATTTCTCATCAATTTCTACGAACACGGTAAATCTTGAAACATCAAAACAGCTGGCTTCCCAGAGAGCAGCTCCTTCGCTTTGCTGGAGGGGAGTCCCACCCCCGGCCACCTGGAGGCTGCAGGGCCACCTGGAGGCTGCGGGGCCACCTGGAGGCTGCGGGGACCGCTCTCTTCACACACACCTGCCTTCAGGCCAACCGGCTTCCTCTTCTCCCAAACGGACTCAGGTTTGCCAGCCCCCGTGCCTCTGGAGGCCGCGTGAGGATCCCTGTGCGGACGGAGGTGGAGAGCGGACAGCGAGACACGACTGCGCCCGTCCTGCGGGAACACTCGCACGTCACCGACAGACCGAGCAGCGCAGGGAAGGGGGGACCGTGCCTGGGACGGCAGAGTGGCCTCCTCCACTTCCCGCTCTCATCTGGGGGCAGAGCAACCAAGAGGGCGGCAGGGCACACGCCTCGGAGGACCCCGAGTCAGGTGACAGCCTAGGAGGGAGAAGCAGAGCCGTCTCCAGGCAAAATTCCCAGGGAGGAGGACAAGGATCACAGATGATGGTCGCCCCCAAGCAGCCCAGCAAGTGCGGCAGCTCAGCCCCCGTCCCCGCCCCCACATCCGGTCTGAGCCTTTGCCCGCTGCCACCTGCCCCTCGGGCGGATGGGCGTGGACCACATGAGGGGCCCTTTCCTGTGACCCAGTGGGGCCGGCAGTGGGGCCAGGGCAGGAGGCGGGGTGGACTCTGCTCTCTGGGGTGGTGTCACAAGGGCTGGCTGCCTCCCTCACCTTGGGAAGCAGCCCCTCAGCAAACTCCCCTCCAATGACCCGCCCTGAGCACACCATCCGTGCCTAACCAGGACTCTCCCCATCCGTCCAGGCTGCACAGATTCCTCCTCTCTCATTTCTCCATCTTTCAGTTTCCATTTTGCCCAAGCTCCGGGACACACAGGCTCACTGAACTAACTCCCAGGAGCATGCCTCCACCTGTAACCCCCCAAATGTACAAGGCGGGGGTCACAGCACAGCTGTCACCCTGGCCAACCCCATGCCAGCATCTCCGGCCGACTCCTCCCTTTCTGCTCTGTCTCTGCTCCCCCAACACCCCTGCCCTCCAGGACTTTCCCGTTTTCCTTCCGGAACCTTGTTCCATTGAGAACACATACCCCAACATCACCGCTCCCCGCAGAGCGCTCCTACCGCCCGGCTTTGGTGAAACCCGGCTCCGCAGGACACCCGGGCCACCAGCCGGGCTAGCAGTGTTGGTGGCCCGGTCCCCACCTCCCCTGCACACGGAACTGCTCGCGGGAACCCCGGTGCCAGCCCACGCCACCATGTCCGAAGCCCAGCGTCCTCTCTTAAGGCAAGTCGCCAACCCTGAGCAGTCTCACGGATCCTGGACTTCGCAGCCAAGCTTCAGTCTGTCTTTGACAAACTCCCCCGGTCAAGTTGCGTCCTTGAGGGTGGTGAATCACCAGGCCCCGAACATACCAGGTTCTGGGACTCACAGCCCAGCCGGGGAGCTCTGAAACGGCCGTCATTCAGCGCCCAAAGCACCAGCTGAGGCCCCGTTTGAGCATTAAATCAGAAGGAAACGTTTCATCAACGGACGCCGGACAGCGTCAGAGGTTTGCTCCGCGCCAGGAAACGAGGCACGCGTTAGAGCCTGAGAAACAGATCGGCCATTTCGGCCAGCAGCGCTTTACGGACTCCAGACGGTCATTAGGAATTGGGCCGAAGGCGATGCCTTTCCTTTTATCGGGGATGACGCTGCTTTTAGGAATATCTAGAAATAAAAGGACAGAAGTTCCTGGTTTTATTGCTGGGACCGGAGCCTGCCATGATTTATTGTGACATTATGAATAAAACGATGCTTTGCCTTAGGAAAGCAATTTTTCTCCTTGTGCGCAGAAGGGTGGCGCCAAGGAGGAGAAGGCTGTGCTGTCGATAAAGAAAGAAGAGGGAGGAGTCTCCAGAGCGGGGTGTGGCTCCTGGCCATTCGGAGAAGATTGCCGCCAAGAAACCCCGGCAGACGTGCGGCGGTGGAAGCTCGGAGCCCCTCAGCCCCACCTCATGTTGTCCTTGCCATGGAATTCAGGTCGGAAGGGTCTTTTATGGGTTTTGGTTTTGGACAGAAGTTTAAGGCAGTTAACGTTAATAATTACCATCTGCTGAGCGCTTTCCACCTGCCAAATATTGTGCTGAGGGTCTTGCATGCCTCTTTCTCACAAAAACTCTTCGAGAGAGTTATCATCTTTAAGGAGCTGAGGCTCAGAGAGGTTATGTAACTTTTGCAAAGTCACACAGCTGGTGACACAGCGAGTACCTAAATTCAAGTCTAACTATAAGACTTACGTCCATAACTACAACCTGAAGCACTCAAAGGTCTCGAGACTCAAATCCGCACAATGTCGAGGATGCTCCGTAGCAATTATTTGACATTCGTTCATGCGGCAAGTATTTCTGAGGCCTATTACTCTGCAATGCGCTATGCACACAGCACAGCGAGTTAAGAAGCAATCTCTGGCGCATAGACACCTGGAACAGAAGGAGTCCCAGTGGGTGTGCAGGCTGAGAAGTCCTAGGGGAGGGGGCTCTCTGCAGCTGGGAGCAGAACTCTATCAAAACACTGATCGGCCGTTTAAATAATCAAGGAGAAGGGTAATCAGTCCAAACGTTTCCCTCTCCCTCCTGCCAGTGATTGGAAGACGAGAGCACAGAGACCTCAACGGTTCCCGATAGAGCCCATCTCAGCCCCTCATCCCAAACAAGCGTCGACAGAGAGAAAGCGATGACTAAACGTATTAAAAGACTTTGCCAGTTCCAAAGAAAAGATCAAGTCCATCACATTTAAGCCCAGTAAAAGAGTTCCTGCGAGCACAAGAACAATTTTTTTTTATAAAGCTCTAGTATATTCGTGATACAATTTGAAGGGACTTTGCATCCTTGAAATCAAAGCGGGCTCTCTTGACGAAAGAGTCACCTCAAATCAAAAAGGACGCCAGCGTGAAAATGTGATAACTGAACACTTTCGCTTCATCGTGGCGGCAGACAGTCGATTGCATATTTCAGAAAACAAATGGCCACCTGAAAGGGCAGATGGAAAAATGCTTCCAGAACTGAAAAGAAAGAGAAAAAGATGGGAATTGGGAGAGAAGAAATGAGAGATTTCTTTTACTCAGGCACATGCAGGCAACAGACACCCAGGTGAGCACCCGATGTGTCCCAGACCCTGTGCCAGGCACTTTGACACATCAGCGGGCGCAGGAGACAAAGAGCCCCCGCCCCTCCCCCACCTTCACAGTCCCCATTCTAGCTGGAGCGGCAGACCAGGAAGAGGGGCAAGAGTATGTTAGAAGTCTTTGACTGTCACAGGAAGAGGAACGAGCAGGACAGGTGAAGGGACCGGGAGTCCCAGGGATGAGGGAGGCAGGCTGAAGTCATGAACAGGGTGGGCAGGGGGGGCCAAATTGAGAAGATGCTTTCTGAGCAAAGACAGGTGAGCTCGGGGGTATCCAGGCACGAGCATCGCAGGCAGAGGAGCGGCAGGTGCGCGCAGTAAGGCACCGGGGTGGTGGTGACGATGGGGCAGGTAGCCGACAAGGCCTGTGGGGTGAGGGGGGTGAGATCCATGTTGGACCTCAGGGGGCATCATGAGAGTTTTGGCCTCTTTTCTGATGAAATGGGAAGCCACCACCATGAGTTCATTTTTGAGCCAAGGCCTGATCATATCTCATTTATAAAGATCACCCTGTCTACTGCATTGAGAAAAGACGAGGGCCGGGGAGAGGAGGGGGCAGGGATGGGCAGAGAGGCCAGACCAGTCATGGAGGAGAAAGACGGCAACACAGGGCCCTGACTGGGGAGTCATGGGAAGTGGTCAGGTTCTGGACCCGCTCAGAAGCCAGTTGGCCACCGGTAGGACTTCCCAATGGTTTTGACACACATGGAGGATGACAGAAAAAGAGAAGTGAAGGAGGTTTCCGAGCTTTGTGGCTGGAGCCTCTAGAAGTTTCCATCACTGAGAAGGGAGGACGCTGGCAGAGCAGGCTGGGAGGGCTGCATCCGATTCAGTCTTGGACATGACCAGGTTGTGACAGCTACTAGATGACCAAGTGGGAATGTCAAGTTAGAAGTCTGGAATTCAGGGAAGAGGTAGAGGCTGGAGATATGCACCTGGGAGTCTCAGCCTCTAGATGGACCTCAAACGCCCACCTGGCTTAAAGTGAGAGTATTGTACTCTATGCTGTGTTACGGGAATATGTTCTATTTAATGAAAACAGAGTCTATACAAATGCACAACTGGAGTCAAGTTGTGCTTTGGGAATTTCATTTGCAGTCTTCTTATAATTGGATAGTGCCCATAGTTACAAGAACCAATTATGAGCTACGTAAAATGTTTTAAATGCCCATAGATAGCATCACCTCACTGCAAGAGTGGCAACTGCAATCTACCATCTAAATTTGCATCTGACCAGGTGTGGTGGCCCACCACGCCTGTAATCTCAGCACTTTGAGAGGCCAAGGCAGGAGGATCGCTTGAGGCCACGAGTTCCACACCAGCCTGGGCAACCGAGCCAGTCCCCATCTCTACAAACAATGTAAAAACTAGGCAGGTGTGGTGGCACATGCATGTAGTTCCCAGCTACTGGGGAGACTGAGACAGGAGGATCCCTCGAGCCCAGGAGTTTGAGGCTGCAGTGAGCTATTATGACGCCATTGCACTCTAGCCTGGGCAACGAGTGAGGCCCTGTCTCAAAAATAAAATAAAATAAAATAAATTTGTATCTCCCGTCAATACTCAGAGCTTTGGTACCACAAGGAGAAGCACCTGTCAGCACTAAGCCATGTCCTGATGACACACGAGTTCTCCACTAAGCCAGCCCAACTGCTGAAACTGCGACAGAAAACTTGAGAAGAAACAGATCAGTCCGTTAGCGACTAGTAACAAAAAGAACAACAAAAACATCAATTGGTGGGGAAGAGGGTGATGAAAATGGAACATTCCTATCAAGTCACACAATGGGACATTATAACACGTGCTGGGTGGCTCGTGCCTGTGACTGTCAGTGCTCGAGCCCTGCCCGCCCGTGATCGCAGGAGTGCCATCGTGAGCCGTCAGGATGGAGACTGTCGCTTCCGGGTGGCGCCTCATCCAGGATGGGCTTACGCAGACTCTGCACAGGCTGGGGGAAGGCGGAGCAGTCTCAGCCCCCACCATTTGCCAGAGACCACGTGCATGCCACGGACATGAGCATAAGGATGGCCTGTCTCTCCCCTTGTCCCCTGCCTCCCTCCCGGGCTCCACTCAGACCTTTTAGCCCTAGAAGACTGAGAACAGATTCTCCAAGAGGGGTCACACAGGTCCCACATCACCCCTAAAGACAGGGAGGAGAGTTCCACACACCCTCCCTCTGTCTTTGGTCACTCTCCCCGCCTTTCACTGTTCCCATCTAAATCCTGCAAAAATGATGCCAACGGATTGGCCCTATTGCCCTTGAAACCTCCCTTTCAAGGGGAAAGGTAAAGGAGGGTGTCCTCCAAGAGCAGGTGGCCACCGCGGTCCAGAGCCGCGGTTCCGATCACAACCCCCTTTCCCCAGGGCATTCGGCAGTGTCTGGAGACATTTTCGGTTATCTCAACTGGGGGTAGTGGGTGCGACCAGTGGGTGGGGGCCAGGGATGCTGCTAAACATCCCATAGAGCACAGGACAGCCCTTACAACAAAGCCCAAAGCCCAAAAAGTCACTAGAGCCGAGGTCCAAAGAGATTAAGCTGGACAAGAGATCGAGACAGAGCCACACTGTCCCTGGGGAAAAGTCAAGCAAATGCTAATTCACCAATACTGTATTTTCTGATTAACTCACTCAAGCATTGCTATTCTTGCATTGCTCAGGCCCGCTCCCAGAGTCGTGGTGTCACTTACATATGTGGCATGCCCTTCCGCCTCGGCGACGACCTTGGTGAGCAGAGGTCAGAGTGGGGAAGGAGAGCCCGGCACACCTTAGGCAGAGCTTTTTCTGACCCAGCCGCTTGACCGCACTAGATTTTTATATAGACCTTCTGCCTCGTCAACTTGCATCTCGTCTCGTCCAGGCTGTTCTAGAGACGATTCTGCTCCCCAAGCACAAGCACTGCCCACGATCTGTACTGTTTTAAAAGGAAAACAGCAACGAAAGCTGGCCAATTAAATTCTTTAAAGGATTAGTAAAAAAAAAAATACTACAGGTACACGTTTTACATAGAATAATGAGTAGAGAAATTGGTTGGACGTTTTAATCAGATGTCAAGCTTGATTTTTTTTTTGAGTGTTTTATTGCTTCCATAATAAATGGAATCTAAATTAGAGTAGATAGAAAGCCAGAGTCGATTTTTACATTAAAACTGCCTCATGTGTTCAAAAAGCTCTTTGTGAAGGCTCTTGCCTTCCCAAGATATCAACAATGTAGGGAAATGTTAAGATAGCCTTTGACTGTGAAATCCTCTCTCCTCTGTTCGTCCTGCTGCCATGCTGTGGCCCGGCCCCACCGTTCAGACAGTCCCAGTTATGATCCGTGCCTGGTAGTTTGAGGATTTTTTTTTTTAGGTTTGTGGGTTGTATGTGCTTGGTCTTGTCTTTTGGTTTTGTCGGCCGTAAGAAATAACACGAATAGAAACGTAAAAGGAAATATTTCCTTTGGCGCTGCCGGGGAGAGTGCCTTGCGTCCAGTAAGCGTCATTTGATGACTCACTTTCCATGGCCTGGGCTTCCCCGAGGGCGGGATCTTAGGGACGTTGTAGTGAGGACCCACCAGGAGGGCCCCAGCATCATCCCGAGTGCGTAAGGCCAGCCCGGAGACAGGGCGGGGGGAGCGTTTGCTGACAGGCGACAGCCCTCTGGGCCGGGGATGGGACCAGAGCTCACTGCGCGTGAACCGGCGTTTCTGTCTACGTCCAAGCTGTAGGCACCGTGGCTGCGGTTGTCGGCAAAGAAACCACAGGCAAAGGACATGGGCTGCCAACGGTCTGATCTGCATATCGTTTTCCTCTCTCCAAACACAGAGATGACGACTATTTAATACGATGCATAAGATGCAGGAAAGGCCTAACTGTGGGCTTCAAACACTTGAAGGCTTTTGACTCTCACAGGAGGCCTTAGCCCTGGTCTGTGTCCCCTGGAGGCTGAGATGAGGTACCAGGAGCAGATAAAGGGGGAGAGTTGCTTAAAGCCGGCAGACAGGCCGGGATGGAACCCCAGCACCCCACTTCCCAGCGCGCGGCCCTGAGCCATTCCCTTAGCCTCGCCAAACCCCAGTGATTTTATCTGCAACCTCGGGTAACAGCGGTGGTTGCTTCAAACTCTTGTTGCAAGGGCTAGATGAAATAATTCCTGCTGGGTACTTAGTATCCCGCCGGGCAGCTGAGACAGGAGGTACCGAGGCCAGCTGTACCCCAGGAGGCAGCTGGGGGGTCAGGAAGCGCCGAGAGTGAGGAGGAAGGAGGCGTCCCGTGAGGGAACCACTGCGACCACAGGCTCTGCTGCAACCTTCTGAGAGATGGTTGTCTGGCATCGAGGGCATCCAGAGCAGACCCAGAAGACATGGAAGGTTACGGTCAGAGGGCAGCACAGCACCAGGGTCATAGGACCAGCATGAAGCCTGACACTGGTCAAGGATCAGACAGAGCTGTTCTATCCGACGTGGCAGCCACTCACCCCAGGTGGCGACTGTGCACTTGGAAGGTGCTGGTCCAAGAGTCCAATGTATACCAGATGTTGATGAGTTGGTAGGGAAAAAATGTAAATATTAATAGTTTTATGTTGATTACATTTTGAAACGATAATATTCTAGATATAGTGGATGGCATAATATATAATTGTATGTTGTATGCATAATTTTATAATATATAATAAAATATAGTATTAAATTTCATTTCACCTGTTTTGCTTCATCTTTTTTAAGCGAGGCTACTGAAAGACTAGAATTGCAAACATGGCTCGCGTTTGAGGCTCACGACACCTTGCTGTTAGACATCGTGACGTCACAATCACCAGTCCTTCCACGGACATTAACTCCAGTCTTGGGCGTTACTGACCCAGAGCAGCGAAATCGCCTTCCGCCCTGCGCCTTGCCCACGGAGCCTCGTGAATTCCGAGCAAAGGTCTCCGCTGCCCTGGGGCCCTGTCCCCCCGTGGCGGGGCTGGCCGAGCATTTCTCAAAGCACAGAGCAACCCGTTATTCTGGGGGCCACTCGTGGACAGAGAGGAAAGTGCAGTTACCTGGGACCTGCTGGTCAAACAGTCTCCTCATGGCAGGACCCCTCGGGCCGGGGCTGTGTGCACCGCACGTGCACATGACGTGTGACACACATGCATCTTCCAAGGAGGGAGGGGACACACGGCGTTTCTCAACTTACCTGCCCGAGGAAGCCTGTTGGTGGAGAACACCGTGTGGACTTGTAGTCTCAGGATCGCGTTTTGGGAAGGATTGATGACGCAGGACGGATGCTCCAGCGCTTCAGTCACCAACTAAACTGCCCTAATACCCTAATCACAGCCTGCCTTCCACAGGCAGGAAAATTACTTGGGGAGGGAGCGAGCATGATAAACACTCAACACGCTACGAAGGAAACAGCCACCTATGCGGTTACAGGCTTAACATTGTGACTATCTCCACTCATTTAGCAAACACTGTTTGCTCTCAGAGGCCATCGGCTGCTCTCGAGCAGGGTGGGGCGTCTGTGACTTACATGGTTTGTCAAGCCCTCGGAGCTGTCAACTGACGACAGAAAAATTAGCGATATTCCACTCTCTGCTGCCTGTTGTAGCCGGGGCCAGGTTGGCGGGAGAGGACCACCGTTAGCACCACCACGGCGTCCCTGACTTGGTGGACAGCAGCCACCTCGGTCACCCCAGACTGACTTCTTTGTCCTGGGTAGAATCACTAGCACGGCCTCTCCCATGCCGTGGAAATAGTGTCATCAACCAGCCGTGGCCTTGGGGGACAGGGTGGCAGGGCGACCCTTCTGGATGGCTTAATCGAGGTTGGAACAAAAGATCCCGAGACCTGGGCCTCTTCCCTCTGACACACCGAGACAGCCACCGGTCACAGCATCTGCCCGCCAAGGCGCTGTCTGCTCTCAGACCATCCGTCACATTGTCATAGTGATGGATTTGATTGCAGCAAAGCAGACATTTCTGGACACCACATACAGAAGCCAGTTAAAGGACCTTCTCTGTCCCCCGTTTCCTATCTAGCAGCCACACAGAGGCTGCCAACCTGCCCCTGCCTCTGCCCCAAGACCCTGGGGTGGCCTAAGCCCCAAAGAGGGTCTCTGAGAGTCAGAGGCTGTCGCGCAGCAGGGATGAGGAGGGGTGAGCAGCTGTGGGCCCTGCGGGGCAGCGAGGGTCCCCTCCAGCACGCAGGTAGGGAGGTCCTGAAACGTTCCAGCCACGCCCTGGCACAGAAGGCACAGGGCCATAGTTACGGGGCCAGCGGTCACTTCCGGGGTCCCTCTTTGGGATGCAAAAGATAAGGTTTTCCATAACCTGTCCGTGGAGGCACCCGTATAGAAAACAGGAAGGAAAGAAGGAAGGGAAGGAAGGAGGGAGGGAGGGAAGAAAGGAAGCAGGTCATTTAAACACAGTTCCCTGCTTGGGCCACCTGAGTTCTGGGACGTGCTTGTCTTTCCGAGATTGAGACCCAAGCGAATGGTCTGAGCAGGACACGAGCTGGACGTCGTTTACTCAAGACAGTGCTCCCACTGTTCGTCTCATCTGTCCCAGTCAGAGGGTAAAATGGAATAATCCAGGGGTCTCCTAGGTCCATCCCTAGTGCCCTGCCGAGGATATCCATCAGGAGCCGGGCAGGGGTGTGCTATGGGGAGGGTCTGGGCTGGCAGCCCCACCCTGCAAGGAAGAGCTGTCTGGGAGGGCAACAGTAATACAGGAAGGTGCCCCCACCCACCCAGCCACCAGGCAGGACAAGGGAGTGTGACACACAGAAGGGTGGAAGCTCATAAGCCCAGGGCTGGGCAGGGACCTGGGCCACGCCAGCCAGACACGCCGTCGGAGGCAGGGCTGCGTCCCCGGCCACATGGGAGCATGGCAGCCACAGCCAGGGTGTGCCAGGGACCTGGACTTCCAAGCTTCCCTCCCTGGAAGTGTTCAGAAGCAGAACTGGCTGCTCAGCAAAGAAAGCCCCAAGATTCTTGGCCAACACAAGGTGGAGGTCTCCTTTCACTTGTAAGGATTTCTCAACTTCATCTTCAAGGCAAGTAGGGCTATAATTATTTGCCATTAATTATTACAGGTGGCTCCCGCCTGTAATCCCAGCACTTTGGGAAGCTGAGGCAAGAGCTCGGCTTGAGGCCTCAAGTTTGAGACCAGCCTGGGCAACATAGTGAGACCCTATCTCTATGAAAAATTTAAAAATTAACTGGACGTGGTAGCACACACCTGTCATCCTAGCTGCTTGGGAGGCTGAGGCAGGAGGAGACTTGAGCCCAGGAGTTGGAGGCTACAGCGATCTGTGATCATGTCACTGCACTCCAGCCTGGGTGACAGAGTGAGGCCCCATCTCTAAAAAGAAAAGAAAAGAACCTAGGCAAATACTACCAGTGCTTTGAAACTTCCTTTTATACAGGGGACAGTTCTCCCCAGAAGGTGGGACAGTGTCCAATTTGTGCCCGAATGTCCTCTTCTCTTGCTGTCCACCAGCCACGGACCTGCCCAGTGAGGGCTCCGAGCACTCGGTCAGCCTGGAGCAGCAGCTCCTTCCTCTTGAACCGTAACCCAGCGCCTGCGCTGCAGGGAAAGGACAGGAAGTCCAGGAGGGACTTGGTGGTCGGGGGAATCAGCCAGGCTGCCCGGGTACCAAGGGGTGCCTGGCGTGGGGGCCTCCTGCACCTTGCCATTCGAAGCCCAGACACTGGGAAGCCACCCAGAAACTTTTCTTTAGAACACTTTGTTTTAGAACAAGATGGAAGAGCAATGGACTCCACGAGTTTTTAAAAACAGCAACCAAGCTCACTCTTTGGCCTTATTAGAAAGTGATGGCTCGGGTGGGAGTGGGAAAGGACCAGGGGAGGAGCTAGAATACGCCAAGCACGCTCACACCCCAGCTCCCGGCTGATGCTGTTGCCACCTCACCTGGCCCCGTCACTGAACAAATCTTTCTGATTCTTCGTGGCTCCAACTCACACGTCTGGATCTAGCTCCTGCAACTCTCTGCTCCCAGGACGTTGAAGCACCTCTGGCTCCCTGTGTAGGTACAGCTCCTGACCACCCAGCCAGAAACAGAACAGGGACAGGGGCCGTCCTGTGCAGCCATCAGCAAGTTGGGAACGGGGAGGAGGAGGGTGCTAGCAGCCGGCTTTGCAAGGCCAGTGCAAACCCAGGACGCCCTTGGCACGTTGGCCGAGACCTCTGCATCTCCTTACTTGGGAGCTTGCCGCACAGAGGGAGGAGTCACAGAAAGCAACCCATTGAGGGGCATGGAGGAGCTAATTAGCTGGCAGAATGCTGAGCAAGGGTTCCCCTGTGCTATGGTAGTCAGGGGGTTCCAATCGTGATGGGACACCAGCACAGGGGGCTATATCAGCCTTAATGAGGTGCCTCATTTAAGCCCAACAGTGCTAATTAACACCATCCCGGGTCAGGTTTCCTCAAGCAAGAGCCAGCACAGGCCACCAGGGGAACCAAGCAGTGGGCAGGCCAGGGGTGAGGGCCACACGCTTGATGACCTGCCATCCCAGCCAATGTCCCTGCCCTGTGTGACAAAGCTCTTGAATAGAGTTATCCATCCAGGTGCCTCCGCATCCTCACCCTCCACCCACCCCGTTCCGACGAGGTCTCCTTCCCATCACGCCACCAATCCAACCTCCCAGGCCACCAAGACCTTCACATCACCAAATCCGGTGGGCAACTGACTCCCACATGCATGTGTCCTGCCGTCTCTCCCTCGGGCTTCCCTACACACATATCCAACGCTCCACTGGTCAGCATCTCAGACCCACCTGGTTCCAACACAGACCCTTATCCTTACTCCTCTCACCTGCGTCTCCACCGGCCCAGCCCACATCAGTAACCAACCGATCAGGCCAAAAAACAGCCTCCTCCTTAACTGTCTCTTTTCTGTGTCCAATCCCTCAGCAAAGCACCAAATCCATCAGCAGAGCACGCCGGCTCTCCCTCCGCATTTACCCAGAATCAGAGCAACTCTCACCCCTGCCCCGCCACCCGCCACCACCCAGTCCAAAGCACCCCTACCTCTCCCAGCCTAGCAACCTGCCCTCACTGGGTTCTCTCTGCTCCGTCCCCCTGCCATCGATTTTCAACTTAAATCGAATCGTGTTAACTTCCGTGCTCAAAATCACCGGATTTTAGTTTCTTCATGGATAAAAAGGCTTCATCTGTGTCGGCTCTAACAATGCAGAAGCTGAACGTCCACGCCTGTGCTCTGCCCCACAAAAGCACTGGGGAGGAAGAGGAGCAGAGGAGACCACAGAAGGACCTAAAGTTTCCTAAGTCTCAGCTTGACAGGCAGGTGACAAGGCCACGACAAGCCTGGTGACATGTGGCACTCAGTGGTTATAAAAGCCACCGAGGGGAGTGCTGAGAAAGGAGAAGAGCCGGCCAGAGTGGGGAACCGCCCCTCTCCCCCGAGTCCTCCAGCCAGGCACCGAGGCAGAGAGTGGCCCATGGATGACGCACCAGGGTCATTTTTCACATGCAGTTGAGGAAGTGACTTGGAATAAGGAAGTCACTGAGGAAAATGTGCTTTACTAGGTGTCAGGGAAAACACCTCGGGAAAATCTACATAACACAACAAGGAAAAGCACCTGTGAATTTATTTCCACGGCTAAATCAGAAAATACCGTTTCAATTTTTGGAGCTCTGCAATACATGCGGTTTTCAAGGCTGTGTCATCAGTTTTAGGCTTCAGTTTTTGCGAAGAAACGTAGCAGCAGACTAGATCTGTGAGAATTTGCACCGAAGCAAGAGAAGAGGAATTGACTCACTTGGGTGCTTGCTCATTTCACAGACCAGGAGGAGCGTGTTGTTGCGGGGAGCTCCAAGACGGCGGCGTAAACACATCCCGCGCTCCAACGTGGGCTCAAAGCAAAGTGAATTATCACATTTCCTTTCAAGAGTCATCACGGAGGGGAAGCGGAGGAATGCTGAAATAAGCGAGAATAATTCAGAGTAGAATGAACAACTTGCCTCTCTCCTCAAAATTTGTAAATAAACTCTACTTGCACCTTACACACTTAGGCAGCGCCCGGGGCAGAGAGACACGGACGTCTCGTAATGAGCCTGGAGAAATGTGGAAGCTTTTGCAAACCTTCCTGCAGAGGCCCAGCCTTCTCCAAGCCCAGCCACCTCGACGCCCTCCCTCCTCACCTTCCCACGCTGCCCACCCACCGATGGCAGCTCCTTTCCCCATCAGACCTCAGCCCTGTCCCGGGCAGTGTGCACCGGCCCCAAGGAAGAGCATGGAAATGTCTCTACAGACAGAGAGCTCACCCCAGTCTGGAAATAAAGTCAGGGATGACCCCTCCTCTCCTGGCAGATGGGGGAAGATATGGAAGAGGCACAGACGGAATACAATGGGGGAAAGGAAGGTTCCATTGGGCTACAGGGATGCAGGAAGATGACATGATGTCAGGGAGGTGACATTTGGACTGGGCCTTGGGGTTGTGAATGTCAGAGGTAAGGAGGGCTCCTGAGAAGACTGTAGCACCTGCAAAGATAAGGGGCGGAAAAGCACATTTAGGTGACAGTGGCTGGCTGGCCCCACTGGGAACATCAAGGAATCAGACAAGAGAGGGGAGGAGGAGGAGGAACAGAGGAAGGCCTGGGGGGACTGAATGGTGCAGTGCCATAGAACCTGGACCCAATGCAGAGTCAAAAGGCCTTACTTCTCAGAGACAACTGCCCGAGCACCCCAGAGCTTCACTGCAAAGGACACCAGAGACCCCTTCCGGCATGGGCGGCATCTCCACACTTCTGGGCCGATACTGACCCCAGCTCATGGAGCTGTTTCTTTGGCAAAACCTAAACTAAGCAGAAATCATTCTTTCTCCTCCAAAGGCTCAAAATGCATCATACGTTAAGAGTTCCCCAAACCCTTTGAGGGGGACCCCCGCCCCTCCTGACTTCCCTGGACTGGACGGTGGCGCTGCCCTGGGACGGGAGCAGACGCTGGGTGCATGACCGACTGCACAACAGCCAGTGGTAGGCTGTACCCGACTAACCTGTGATGCCGGACCAGAATAATCAAGGCAAGTAGAAACAATTATTCGGAGATTATGTTGTAATTGCAGTAAGTGTTGCAATTGCTCCCATTATTGTCACTTAGTGAAACCCAAAGGCAAGAAGCAGCCCTGGAGCACACTGTGGGCCCCTGCGTCACCCGGGAGGTATGAGGGGTGATCGAGCCCCAGCAGGGCAGTGCTCCTCACCAGCTCACCTCCATCCATCGCCCCAACTCTGGTCCTGGCACTTCCGAACTTGCCAGTGGACCAGTGTCCTCCTGTCTCACTTCTCCACTAAGATGGGTAGGTCCCCATCAACTTCTCAGCTCCACCTCGGAGCCTGCCGGGAAGCCACAGTCTCGGGGCAGAGAGCAGGGCAGGAGAAAGTAGCCTCAGCTCAGAAGTTATCAGCTGCTCCCCCGCACCCTCCTGCAGACTCTGAACAGCCGCCCACGCACCTGCCACGCACCTGCCACGCACCTGCCATGCACCTGCCACGCACCTGCCACGCACCTGCCAGTGCTTCCCGTGGGCTCCCCCACTTCTACCCAGCTCCACTCGACGCCTACTCAGCCCAGGGCCTCCGGGGGGTGGGGGCCGCTCTTAGACCCAAATTGGTTTGGCCACATCATCCTCACCTTCCAAGGAAGTTTAAAATACAGACAGACCCTGACTTAATGCTGGTTGGACTTACAATTTTTTGACTTTACAGTGGGTTCACCAGGATATGAAATGCATCTTCAACTTGCAATAGGTTTGCCAGCACAACGCCCCATGGAAAGTGGAGGAGCATCTGTACAGATCTCCAGACACGTAAGTGCCATGGGTTGGAGCCTGGGGACCATTTCTTTCCCAAGCACCTGTCTGACTCCGACCGGCAGTCAGGTGTGGGAACGCTGCCCTCCTACGAACCCTGGCTGCCGGGCCCTGTGCCCTCCAGCGTGGCCGGGAACTGCAGTGCCACCTGCGTCCTCATTTCTCCAACACCACGGCCGAGTTCTTTCTGTGGGCCAGGGGTGCGCTGGGGCAGAGAGGTGGGGAGGCAGGGGAGGGAATTTATGAGAAATTAGTAAGACAGGATCCCTGCAATGAAAAAGCTCACTGTCAACTACAGAAATAACAGAAATATGAATAAATCATGACTGCATCCAGCGAGCAGGTCTCCATGAATGTGCTATTAAAGTTCCATTACAGCTCCGCAAAGGGGAGGCTAATTCTGCCTAAAGGTCAAAGGTGGCATCTTGAAGCTGACCAAACAGATAAGGAGAAGGGCCAACCGCTCACACCAGCCCGGTTTCCTCCTACCATCACTTTTCAGGGCTATAAGGTAGGCCGTTGCCAGGCTGGCTCGCAATTTCTAAAATCAATTTCCTATAATCTCATATTTAGGTTACTTCTGATTTTTTTTCCTATTTTAAACCTATTGCAAACTTTCAGAATTAAAAATAATACTTCTTCCTGGAAAATTCCACAACATACAACTGCCAGGTCAGAAGGTTATACTTAGTTTTAACATTTTTCCTAATCTATGACAATTTCAAAGGTGAAAATTTGAATACTACTTTAATTTGTATCCACGAGATGATTAATAAATACATAACTTTAGAAATGTTTATTAGCAATTTTTATTTCATCTGAGAATTTTTCTAGTCTGTTGATCATTTGTCTATTGCAATGTTTGTCATTTTCTTACTAATTTCAAAGAGATTTTTTAATCTTAGGAAGATATTGGCCCTTTATTGCATTATATGTAATACATATATTTAAATATTTTAAAATTTGTACACAATGTGTTTATTTTTATTTTTGGATATGATGTGTTTGGGGACCTAAAGTTTTTTGTGTGTAATAAAATCTGCCAATATTTCTGCTTTATGATTTCTGCTTTGGTTGGCAGCACCTCATAGCTAAATTACATTTTTAAACTGCTGTGCATTTATTAGCTTCTGCTATGTTGTCCTATATTATATGCCTTATCAGTATATATTATAATTAAATATTGATTGAACCCATTCTTCATGGACCATTTCAGTGCATCAAAATTTTTTGTCACTGTGTAAGAAGCACTAGTTGCTCAAAGGAATCAATCATCCTACAAATATGAAAACACCTACCTTTCGGATGGGTTTAAGTCAAATGTCCTTTCTAATAGCTACAACAATCATCCTTAAAGAACGTATGCTTAAACCCATCAGTCTAGCAGAAATCTTTCTTTTTCCTTCTGTAATTGTGTTGCGGGAATGTAGTCACCATTCAGTGTAGCACGCAGCGGAGAAAAGAGAACAAATTAGAGAGTCCTCGCCCCGCAGCTAGCCTCGTGCCCCTTGGTGTTAGAGCAGCCTCTCCTTCCCTTCCTGGCTGAGAACTAGTTTCTTCCCACTCTCAAACCCACAAACCACTGAAATAGCTTTCCAATGACCAGACTCAGCAGGCGCGGCTCTGATCCGTCTGCGTCGTGTTTAGCTCTGCCGTCCAGTCGGTCCTCTCCCATTTCCCGGGTCCTCCCTCCTGGGCCTCTGGGAGCTGCTCTTGCTGGTCCCTTCCCTGCCCCTCCCACCCGACTGCTTTGAAAGCCCTCCCCACCATCTCCCTTCCCCACCATCTCCCTTCCATCTGGCAATCAGAGCTCAGCTCCTCTGCTCTGCCCCAGCTGTTCTCCAAGTAAGGTCCCCGGACCAGCAGCAGCAATCGGGAGCTTCAGAGGAATGCAAATTCTCAGGCCTCACCCCAAACCTACGGAATCCGAAATTCTAGGGATGGAGCCCACAGGCGCTAAAGTTTGGAAACTGTTGCGCTACGTAATCTCATGGAAATTTCCAAACCATTTTCTCCAGGTGAAATAGGTCTTAGGAGCTCCAGACCAAAAAGCTAACACTCCCCACAGGACATCTCCTTTTCTAATGTCTAAGGTGGGGCTGCGTGTGGAATCATGTCATCGCGTCACCCCCAGCCCACCACCCCTCCCACGGTTACCTCCATTGTCACCTTTCTGGGCGGGTGTCACCCGCAGTCTCCCTCGCTCCCTCCCATCTGCTCATACCTCACCTCTCCTGAGTCCCGCCCCGTCACTGCTTTTAAGCCCGCAGCCTGCCGTCCTCCTGCCTCCTGTCCCGAGCCCTCTACCCTGCCCATCGCTCGCCCACAGCACTCACCACCCCTCTACACAGTCACCGCTTCATCACGCTCACAGAAGCTCTTGTCGAGCACAGACGCTCCGTAAGGGCGGGATCTTTGGACGTGTGTTCACTGTGTTCCCGGAACGGTGCGGACACCCGGGAGGCCTCGCGACCTGCGCGAACGAGCGAAGGAATCTGTCCGATTCAGACCCCTTCCACCAAGTGCTTACGGCGTGAAGTCAGGCCGAGAAAGATGACTAAGACCTGACTTCATGAGTTTCACAGCGTGTTGCTGAGTGGGAAAAGGAGATTGCAGGACACTTCGCTTAACATGACACATTCCTTTGTGATGTGTGCACAGGGAGGCTACCCGTGGCAGCCTTAGAGCCACGTCCAGGAGGAGCGTCACCAGAACATGATCTCATTCTCACTCCGCCTCCTGTACGCGGCCTCCAAACCCCACGGGGCCGTGAGCCAAGGGCGAGCCCCTCTCCACCAGCCCCTGATGGCACGGATCAGCTCCGCACCGCCAGCCCTTGATGAGATGCCCAGTCGTTATCTCCAGAGTCTCAGCTGCCTGGCGTTGTCGCCTCCTCTTAGGAATACCTGCAAGCTCTTTTCTTCATCGCGTTCCTCTTCCTTGGTCCTCCTCTGCCCCCAGCTCCCCCATCATTATCCCAGACACCAGCTGTAAATGCTGGTCCGTCCTAGGGCCTCGCCCACCCCGTGACCCTCCTGGAAAGGCCCACCTGTTCCAGAGAAAGCTCGGCACTCCCAGTTCTACCCACCTGCGAGGGGCCATCAGGACTGCTGGGCTGCAGCCTTGCGCACGCAATTCCTGGCAGCCCCGCTTCACCTGAACACTCAAATCCGTGGGCACGTGAAAAACATTTCTAAAATGAAAATCATTTTCAGGATGTTCCTGACTGTTCTTGTTTGTTTGTTCTTCCCAGTGAACTTTATAATCAACTGATCTAACTCGGGGGGAGGGGGGGAACTATGGGTATTTTTATTGGGATTATGTTAAATGTATAAATTAATAGGTAGAATTCACATCTTTAGGTTTTCAAGTTTTTCTATCCAAATAAATGTGCATCTTTTCATTCATCTAAGTTCTACTTTTGTGTTTTTCAGGAGGGTTTCAGGGGTGTCTTCGTGCAGGTTGTAGGTATTTCCTAAGTTTACTCCTGGCTATTTTATTCTCCGGCTTGCGGTCACAAATTGGGTCTTTTCTCTCGTTATGTCTTCTGCCTCGTCTGTTTGTTTATACAAGGGATTGATATTTATATGTTAATTTCAGAACTGGCTACTTCACTGAATTCTCTTTTTTATAGTTTCACCACCAATTATTTTGGGTTTTCTAGATATAAAAGCATATCATTTTATATGTGCTGGAAGCTTTTTCTTCCAGTACTGATGCCTTTTATTGCTTTCTCTTATCGAACGCACGGGTTAATCATTTGACACATTGTCAAATAGTAGTTAAAATAAGGCGGACTTGTCTTATTGTTCTCTTTAGTGTTTCCTAATTAAGTAAGGTGCTAATTTGGGGATACACACACACACACACACATATAATCATGTTAAGAAAATGTCTTTCAAGTCCTAATTATTGAGAGGGTATTGGCTTTGGTTTGGGTTTTGGTTTTGCATCTTTTGAGATGATTTTGTGGTCTTTCTCCTTATTTCTCTTAGCACGATGGATTATACTAATGGATTTCCTAATATCGATTCAACATTGCTGTACTAGTTATTTATTGCTACACAACAAATTATCCCAAAACTTAATGGCTTACAATAACAATAACCATCTATTTTCTCACAGTTTCTGAGGATCCAGGACTTGGGAGCAGGTTGTCCGGACCATGGACATCTTTCAATGTCACCGAAGCCAACCATCGGCCCCCTTGTGCCTCCCAGTGGGAGAGGACACCACCACCTAGGAGGAGGTTTGTTAAAAAGCTGAACTCAGGTCTGATCGAGTCCTGACCCAGCCAGCACTTTATGGGAAATGCAAAGGACACAGCAGGAGGTGTAAGCAACGCGATGGGGAAGCAGTCAGCAAAGGCCAGACCACAGGGCACTGTGACAGGTGGTCTAACTTTCCAGCACACACACGTATAGAGGAAAAAGAGAGGGGGGCGTAGGGAAACCTGCACACATTACTAAAAAGGTTTGAGGGACATACGACACAATCACAATAAACGGATCGTGTTTGGATTCTGACTCAAAGAAACCACAAGGAAAAAAATCATGAGACAATTGAAAGTTTGATCACTGGCTGAATATCAGATCAGATTAAGGAATCATTAAAATTCTTTTAACTGTAATAACAGCATTTTGTAATAACAACTTTTTTTAAAAAACTTGTTATCTTTTGGAGACATGCCCTAAACTATTAACGGACGGCGGGCTGTGATGTCTGGGATTCGTTTTCAAACGCCATGGGAGTGGGAGGTGGACAGGGTGTGGCAGAAGAGGTGCTGGCTGTGACTGGCCGTTGTTGAAGTCCGGTAATGTGTTCATGGGGCTCCGTCACCTACCCTGGGTCTCTCGGACGTGTGACAGTTTACCTTATCGACAGCTTTCTAAACACCTGCACACGCCATGTTCTTCTCCCATTCCGAACTGCTCCTTTCCCTGAAAGCTTTATTGCAGTTGATGGTATCGCCTCCCGCCCAGGGGCCTAAACCAGAAAGCAAAGACGCCCAGCTCTCCCTTCACAAAGTCTGCCGAATCCTGCATCCCAATGTTTTGCATCTTCTGGAGTTTTTTTTAAATTGAGGTGCAATTCAAATAACGTAACATTAACTATTTTGAAGTGTGCAATCTGGTATCATTTGGCGTTTCCACAATGTTGTGCGTCCACCACCTGTCTCTAGTTGCTAAACTTTTCATTGCACCAGAAAAATACCCTGAGCCCACTAAGTAATCGCTCCCGTTCCCCGCTCTCCCCCTCCCCCGGTGACCCTGACTGCGCCTTCCGGCCCCTCGGGTTTGTCTACTACGGATCTGCCACATAAAAGGGATCGCACGACCTGTGGTCTTTTGTAACTGGCTTCCTTCACTTAGCGTCGTGTTTGTGAGGTTCACCCAAGTTGCAGCATGTGTCAGTACCTCTCCTACATTTTCTTAATTGTCCCCTTTATTTTCATCCCTGCCCCCTGCTCTGTTTACACCAGGCCTTCATCCTCTCTTCTCTGGTTCATCTCTCTTCCCTCTGCCCTCACGGTTCCCCTGAACAGCCAGGCGGGCTCCCTGCCTCCCGCCTTTGCCCTCCAGCCTGTCCTCCCCATGTCCCCTCCACGTCCCGCCTCCGGGTCAGCCAACCATCCTTCCTTCGAGCTTCGTGCTTAAGTCTGCTTAAATTAAAATACTTCCCTCCATTGTACTTTTTTCTCTCTCTTACTTTCTTGATCACATTCAGTCTAACTCTTCTTTGAAAAAAGCCTGTTCCCCAGGCTGGAGTGCAGTGGTGCAATCATAGCTCATCGTAACCATGAACTCCTGGGCTCAAGTGATCCTCCCACCTCAGCCTCCCAAGTAGCTAGGGCTATTGGCCTGCACCACCATGCCTGGCTAATTTTTTTTATTTTTGTAGAGTCACGGTCTTGCCTTCTTGCCCAGGCTAGTCTAGAACTCCCAAACTTGAGCAATCCTCCCACCTCGGCCTCTCAAAGTGCTGGGATTACAGTCGGGAGCCACCACGGTGCCTGGTCCATTCTATTCTAACATTTGTGACGCTCCTTGCCACGTTCCTTGCAGCGTTGCTTTCATTAGCCCACCCACAGGGGCAGGGTTGGAGCCTTGATATCCCATCCGCAGGAGGGACCGTGACACCCGTGCAGCTGTGAAAGGGAAAGAGGCTGGAAGAGACGGACTTCGGGAGCCTCCAGACGCGAGGCGCCGGGAAGAACGCAGCATCGCGCATGCAGGCTCCTGCCGAAATAAACCGCCTGCCTCTAACAGTGAGGAAACACTCAGACGAACTCCAGTCGAGAGACATTCTGCAAAAGAGCCGGCCTATAGGCTTAGAAGACATCAGCGTCATCAAACACAGAGAGAGGATGAGTGACAGCCCCAGGCTGAAGGACTAAAGAGATTTGATAACCAAACGCAAGGAACGACCCCGGTTTGCATCCCGAATTAGAAATATTAATTGCAATCAGAAACATTATTGAGACAACTGGCGAAATATCAGTATGGACTGTGTCTTTAGATAGCGGTCTTATGTGGGTGTCAAATTGCCTGAAACGGTCTGTACCCTGCACGTGTAAGAGGACGTCTCTGCTCCCTGGAGCTACTAACTGAAGTATTTAGTGGTAGAAGATGACGATGGCCCCAACTTGCTCCCAATCCGTGGCACTGTGCGAAGCCCACAGCCGTTTGTGGGGGGCGGCTGGCTGGCTGGTTGGTTGGCTGGCGTGTTGTTTGGGTGACTGGGAAGTTTATTTTCTCAAAGCCGTGACTAGAATGTCTGTCCATCCCTCCCCCTTTGGCTCCGGCTCTCCATATTAGAAATTTGGAATTTTCCCTGGGCACTTTCCACTTCCACCCTATCTTTCACATCAGAATAAGGTCTCGGGTGGTCAGCACGTCAGGGAAGAGCACCCTGCAGTCAGACCTTTTCCTCGAATGCATCCGGAAACCCGTGCTGAGTTATTCTGGGAGCAAAGGGCAGCCCCGTGTTTCGGTCTTTGGCTGACATTGCTCACGGCCGGCGGGACGGGAGAGGGTGAGCGTGATCGCGCTACAGAGAACGCGTCTCAGGCCAGGCAGTTGCGGTGTGAGTCCTACACGCCAGCTCGACCAGGCCATAGGGCGCCCAGACATTTGGTCAAATGTCATCCTGCATGTGTGTGAGGGTGCTTCTGGATGAGATTAACACCACACTCGGGGGACCGAGTGAAGCGGATGGGCCTCCCGACGTGGTGGGCCTGACTCCCCTCAAATAGGGGGGTTCCTGCTGCCTGGCTGCCTTTCAGCCGGGACATTTAGACTCAGACTAAGACATCAGCCCTTCTCGGGTCTCGAGCCTGCCGCCGTTGGACGGGAACTGCACCCTGGGCTCCCCGGCCCTCCCGGGCTCCGGCTGGCCAGCGGCAGACCCAGGACTTGTCAGACTCCACGGCCACGCGGGCCGGCTCGTTATATGCGTACGCGCACCCGTCCGCTCTGCTTCTCCGAGGAGCCTGGGCCCACACGGGCGGCTAGAGGAAACGAACGCGCTCATTCTGCAGAAGAGAGATGCGGTCTAGAAACGCACGGGGAGTCGGCAGAGCTCACGGTCTGTGTCAGGACGGCACTCGGGACCAGGTTACACCTGCAGGGCGTTGACTCCCCACTCAGTGCGCGTTCACCACCTCACACTGCTGTCACCTCCTCGTCTGCCCTGGCTCAGGATCCATGTAAGGTGACCATTGGAAACGGTTTATACTAAAGGTGACGACAGACCCAGTGAGAGAATGTCGATTGCCTCAATGGCGAAAGGTCCCCCACATCTGGAGGTGTCCTGATGTGCTGCAGAGGCGGGCAGCTCCCCACACCTGGCTGCTCCCCACACCTGGCTGCTCCCCACACCTGGCGGCTCCCCACACCTGGCGGCTCCCCACACCTGGCGGCTCCCCACACCTGGCGGCTCCCCACACCTGGCAGCTCCCCACACCTGGCGGCTCCCCACACCTGGCTGCTCCCCACACCTGGCAGCTCCCCATACCTGGCTGCTCCCCACACCTGGTGGCTCCCCACACCTGGCAGTGCCCTCCCTGCTCGTGGGTGGGGCAGCCACTTTCGCAGCCCAGGGCGTGCAGCCCCGGGCTTCTAGAAAGGACATACGGGGCTGTCTCCTGCCTCCGGGACACCCGGCTCCCTGTCCTCCTCTACAGACTGTGCCTGTGGAGCCCTGTCCTTCCATCACAGTGCCAGGGACCCTAATTCACTCAGCTACTTAGCTAGAAAAGAAAGGGACCTGCCATCTCCATGATGAGGGGCCGGAATCTCTTCTACCACATGCATCTCTGCAAGACGTGCCGTGTTAAAGCCCTCAAGGAAGGCCGGCAGTCCAGGGTTGCTGTACTGACCCTCCTCCTGCCACATGCCAAGGGAAGTCACTGGGAATCAAACTCTAAGGAGCCCCAGCGTTGGGGAAACGCGGCATCTGTCCCCTGGAGCCGCAGCTGCATGGGTGCGCCGCTGCTGGCTGACTTCCACGGCTGCGGCAGGACAGCGGCCGGACAGGGGCCGGTCAGTGCCGGTGTGCAGCGGAGGGGACATGGACAGTCCCGGGTCAGGCTGTCAGGGAGTGATGGGCCGTCTCAGAGAGGAGCCACCTCTGGGAAGAAAGGTCCCTGCCCGGCCCGGGGAAAAGGAGGGGGAAAGGGAGCGGGCCAGACAGACGGTGATCTGAAAAGGAATTGCTTCTGAGACCGGGGCACAGGCTGGGGCAAGACCCCCAGAAGGGGCAGAATTTTTCAGCCGGGTAAACCACTGGGACAGAGGCGGAGAAGATGCACTGTTGACACAGGGGAAGAATCACTGAACTCAGTGATAAAAGATCTGCCCACTGCCGTAGGTTGGTGAGCGCGTTACCTGATCTGCCTGAGTTCCGAAGTCTTCAACGGTGACGCGGGCTAACGGCACCTAACCACCGGTGTGGTTGTCGGGGTTAAAGACGAAAAGTCATTTTGTAAACTCTTATTAGATTGTTTCCGTCGATATTAAGGTCTACTTGTCTGGCCCCTGGTAGAGTCCCAGGGAAGGGTCTGTGGAAGGATTCCTACCTTTCATTTTATTGAGGGCTATCATGTGCTTGATGAAATTGAATCCTACAGCCCTCCTATGAGGGGGCGTTGTGAGCGCCTGGGACCGCTGAGGCGGCCGTCCCTGAGAGCGTCCCGAACCCGGCCCGTGAGCGCTGGTCCCGCCAAGGGACGATAGAGCCCTGGGCCCGCACCCAGCCCTCCCGCCCCGACCCCGAGCCCACCCGCTACCTGGCTTCACCTTAGGCTGCTGCTTTCCATCCCTGCCCCTTCCCTGGGGAGGCGTGAAGGATCAGCCCCCGCCGGCTGGTCGCTGCTCAAGGAGGGCGTTTGTGCAGCGGCCGGGCGCAGCGTGACCGGCGTGGCGATCGGGACCTTCTCAGCCCGGTCTCCTCAGGGCCCCTCGGAGCTCCCTCCCCTTCTTTCTCAGCATTGTCCTCGGCCAGGCGGAAGAGGGGCTTCCCCGCGCTTCCTGCCGTCAGGGGACGTGTGTGAAGTCAGCAGCCTGCGAAAGAAAAGGCCTCTGTCTCCCCGGGCGCTGGGGCTCCAGTCCGGGACGTGCGTGGTGCAGCTCCGGTCTTCATGGATAAAGTCCCAACTGTTTGGTGCGTGTCGTCTGGCCGGGCAGCTCTGAGGGGGGACGCTTCATTTCCGCCCTGCGAGTTCCCTCCTGCCCCCGGGGCAGTTCAGAGGCTGCGTGGCCACACGATGACCTGGCTGCCTTTCTGCCAGGGTGGCGTGGGACGCCAGAAAGAAAAGCCCAGGTCAGCACTTCCCCATGCAAACCACGCCGCGGTGGGGTGCCCGCCGCGGCAGAGGGGCTCCTGGCGGCCGTCTGGGTCCACAGCGGCCCAGATGACAGACACGCTCTTGCCTGCGGGGAAACCAGAGCTGTTGCCAGGTCTTGGCTCCTGGGGCTGAGGCCAGAGCTGCGGGCGCAGACCTGGGATGCCGGCCACGGCGGGCCCAGAGAGGCAGAGGGAAGGTCCGATGCCACATCACCAAGCGGCCAGCTGTTGGGTCAGCACAGAGCAGACGGCAGATCTCAGCGGGGCAAGACTGAGGCCACTCAGACCAAACCAACAGCAGCGGGCAAAGGGGAGCATCCACACCAGGGTGGGAACTGAGACCTGCCTTGATCAGCTTCCCGAAGGGACTAAGGGCCACCTGGTCAGAATCGCAAAGCGAGTCTGTTAAGAATACACAGTCCATGGCCGGGTGCGGTGGCTCATGCCTGTAATCCTAGCACTCTGGGAGGCTGAGGTGGGCGGATTGCTCCAGGTCAGGAGTTCGAAACCAACCTGAGCAAGAGTGAGACCCCGTCTCTACTATAAATAGAAAGAAATTAATTGGCCAACTAATATATACAGAAAAAATTAGCCGGGCATGGTGGCACATGCCTGTAGTCCCAGCTACTTGGGAGGCTGAGGCAGCACGATTGCTTGAGCCCAGGAGTTTGAGGTTGCTGTGAGCTAGGCTGACGCCACGGCACTCACTCTAGCCTGGGCAACAAAGTGAGACTCTGTCTCAAAAAAAAAAATAAATAAGAAAAAAAAAAAAAAAAGAACACACAGTCCTGGTTCCCAGCCCAGGCCAACCTAAGGAAGCCCTGAAGCTCTGGCCCGGGAACCCCGGAACCAGCGTTGTAGGAAGAGCTCTGGCAGGATGGCTTGAGCTCACAGACACTCGAGTCTACGGAACTGGATGCAAACAAGTTTGCAGGTTGCTTTTTCTAGGCAGTGGGGAGATCAGAACCTCATATGGTATTAAAAAACACCTCCTTCTCTCATTTGACTGATTTATTTTGTCCCCCTTTCACTTCTCACGGCTTTTATGACTAGCACCTTGAGACGGCAACTCGGTCTCATTGTCACAAATGTCCCTGCCCTGCTCCCAGGACCCTGGCACCAGGCCGAGCCCTGGGCTCCTGGGTGTCCCCAGGTGCCATGGGCAGGACGGAGACAGGGCAGTGCCCGGAACATGGCGTGTCTGGACGGTGGCAGGCCCTTGGGAGTGACCTAGCACGACCTGTCTCTTTGCAGATGAGGAGCCTGCACCCCGGGAGGGCCCTGGGGGGCAGTTCAGTACAACACGCCCCTCTCAGCCCGCAGGCCTGTGAAGACCTCACTCTCTGCAATTGTCTAGCGTGGCATCATTTTGAAAGGACATTTACTTGTTATTGCCTTAGACCCTGGGTGCTTTCCGATGGAGCATTCGAGGACCCCGCTGTGAGTTCCGTTCTAAAGCACAGAGGTGGCATGTGGTGCCCATAAGCCCGTGGCCCGTGAGCGACGGGCGGAGCTGTGCAAAGACCTCAGGTCTCTGCCCTACACCCCGTATCAGTGATATCAACGGTATCAGTCCGCCGGGTCTCCCACAGCAACACGCGGCAGACAGGTCGGCTTAAACGACACAAACTCGCTGATTCCTCGAAGTTCTGAGGGCCGGAAACCCGAGGTCAGGGCGAGGCAGGGTTGGCTTCTGACGAGGTGTCTTCCAGGCTGGCAGCGGCCGCTCTGTCCCCGCGTGGTCTTTCCTCTGCGAGCACACGGGGAGAGCACGAGCTCTGGCGTCTCCTCCCACAGACAGGCCAACCAGAGGAGGCCCCACTCTTACGACTTCACCTAACCTCAGTCACCTCCTCATCTCCCGGGACAGCCACTCGGGGTAGGGCTGCCACCCAGGGCTGGGAGGAGGGACCGATTCCATCCATAGCACCGCTGTAACAAATCGCCACAAAGTCGGAAATCGAGGTTTCGGCAGGGCTGCCTCCCTTCTGGAAGCTTCGCGGTAGAATCCACTTCCTTGCTTTTTCCAGCTTCCCGGGACGCCTGCATTCCTGGGCTCATGGCCCACCCCGAACTCCTGTTCCACCGTTGCACCTGTTCCTCACTCCAACCTCCTCTCATAAGGACACCTGTGACTGCCTGGAACCTTCTAGATGCCCGAGGACAGTCGCCCCGCCTGCATCTCCTTGGCCGCGTCAGGGCGAGTACTCACAGGCGCCCAGCATGCGGGCGC